>MU749528.1:74420-87757 GCA_026770625.1 Nicotiana glauca | reverse complement strand
AGGTCGTTTACTCAAAATTCCAATCCTAGTTCATTCTTTCAACTTTAAGCTTCTCAAATGAGAATTTTCATCTAAATTTAACTCCGATCTTCCTGAATTTAAATTCCGACCATGCGAACAAGTCAAAATTCCTGAAATGAAGCTGCTCATGGCCTCAGATTGTTGAACGGCGCGCTAGGGCTCAAAACGACCGATCGAGTCGTTACATTCTCTCCCACTTAAACATACGTTCGTCCTCGAACGTGCTGAGAACTATACTGAAGTAGTCTGAAATTGATGTTTAACTTCTCATGCACCTCCCCGTGCTACCACAACTTAGCTGAGCACATTAGCTCGATAAATTCGGAAGATATTCCCTTTTATTCAAGCAAATAAGCCTTAGAGCCCAATTCCAACATCCAGAATTCTATGGCAGGCCTGTTTTCCAACGTACGATCACCGTATCAATCACTATACGCTGTATTACTCAAATATGATTGCATAACTCTGTTGAATTCACACTCTGCATCACTTTACTCATAGGACCACAATAACATTTATGTTTGAATTAATCAAAATTCCACGAATCCGATGCTTCCATTGCACCTCAGGACCTACATAGGTCTTACTCTAACTATTACAATACCGCCACGACGGATGAGATGCCGAAATTCTTAATCAACTGCCGAGTCAACCAATAATCGAGTCTATACTTCTGACAAGAAACATTACCACATTTCGAACCAAATAATGATCTTCGCTCCTTACTATACTTCATATAGTCAGATTGCACTGATCCTAAATCCCACAATCTCATCTTACCTAGTATGAACTGCTAAGTGCATAATACCATCCCTGAGAAAACACGTAACACTATACGCTACAAAACTCAAGCACAATTGAGGTGCGATCCAAGATCTAAATCTCAAGAGCCATTCCGCCCACATAACATCATCGCCACGCGGATCCTTAACACATAAGAATTCTACTAAGCCGTATCACAACTCATACGGCGCAATACATCATTACCTGAAATAGCTGATGACAAAATAACACCCCGACTGTTCCTCCATAGGGAACGCTCGCTGAAATGAACACAACTGGCCTGATATAAAGCCCTGTTCGCAAATAAATCAATCCACCGATCTCAAGCCGATTTCTGATTGTACCAACTTGGCCAATGACCTTTCAAAGGTCCGTAGTAACTCCCTTTTGCCTCATAACATGTAAGAATAACCATCATAACCGGAGCAACCTCCTCCATTCATAACCCAATATACAAAGTGCCCTCCAGGCATAAATTCTCAAATTAATGATGTTACCACAATCCTCATACTTGGTTTAAACCTTTTAGCCAATCAGGTGACTACATGTCACACTTATACAATCTTCCCGTGGAACACGTCCCCACAATCTTCCGAAATAAATAACGGGTCCGCACATCAAAACCATCGGACGCACTAATGCTAAAGAGCGATCCAAAATCCTTAACCAGAATGCAAAACCTCTTCCTCAACACATCGATCTCAGGGGACGCTGAATACACTACCAATTTACTTTAATCATTCCACCCTTTCCTTGCTCATCCGAGCCCGTGACATCCTTGTCATCACTGACTACAACCTTGATCCTCACTTCGTATTCCCATGCTACTCACTGCACCCAACGTGCCAACATACGATAGAACACGATTTTTATCATAACTCCAAAATTATTAATATTTCAACACTTCAGCATATACGAACTTTCCACTAAACTCACTTCAAGAGAATCATAGCAATGCACAGTTAATTTTCCATAACCGTAGAACATGCAAATCTGCAAGTAGTGGTCCAAGCCACCAGCCTTTCCGGAATCTGCTTCCACATAACAAGCCACAACAGTAGAATGGTTTAGAATGTTATCAATTACGGCGGCCGACAAACCTCACACGTACCGCCACAAATCAAACGCATAACTCGATCACGCTGAATGAACAGATCACAAACCCCAACATGCCAAATTCAACTATGGCTAATCAATCATTTTCCTTCCAATTTATCCTTGATTGCTTTGGAATTAATACTAACTCTCTTCAGCACATAACATATTCCATCTACGCTCACTCCGAGTGTCCTTGAATCACGACACTAGGCTGTCTCAAATCCCACGAACTATTTCATATCTTTCAGATGCTACACTACAAGTCAAAATTTCATAGAACATTCAGGGCACCTTCTCATAAGCTGCTACAAAGCTTGATTCTTAGTTTTATTTATAGGCTCGAAATCATCGAGCACCACACTTTAACTTCTGAATTCACTGGGACTATTATTGAGAACCACCCACTCTGATTTGGTCCCGAACATAACTCACTCCATAGATCTTATAACACACGAATACTCTCTCAGCGAGGCACCTGGCAAAAATAACTTTCTCTGAAACTTGTATCCATACAAGGTATAAATCCTGAACCTTTTTCTAAGTACGGACATGAGTCAATAAGGCCAACCCTCGCATGCCTCCAATAATTCATTTGCTCGAATTACCACTTATGGTCTTTTCTCACAGCTGAAATAATCCATCAATATGCTAATAACCAGAAATCACGCAAGTAGTTAATCATACAGCCCAATCACAAGCGGTGGGACTCTCCCAATTAGCTTGAAGCCATCATTTCACCATTCTTGAGTTCGCCCGACCCTTCTACCTCTTATTAGCATAACCTCGTGCCATAAGTTATCAAAATTTCTCGGAATCTCCCTGTAAATCCCCATCTTTCATATTCTGAATCATTAACCACATTTGCACGACTGATCTCTTTGTTGAACAACTAATATAATTCTTTGCAGAAGCTTTGCCAACCACGTGACCGCTAATCTGCTCACGGGGAATAACCCACCTAGAGGAATCACCTCCCGATATCTTCTCACGCCGCTTTACGGAGTACATTCCCTATGACATCAATAGCCCATCCTGAGTTCGAGCTCACCTTCCAGTTGCACAAGTCCATTCGCCCCTTTTGAACATCAATTAAACGTGCGGCAACATCCTTCCAAATTCAGGGTTATGCTGCACCTTCCTCCATTTCAAGCAGCTCATTTCCGCCATCAATCTTCTGCCGCATAATAGTCCGTACTTCACATCGTACTCGCAGGCTTCAATCACCAGTCATTAAAATCCCCACAATTTGATCCAAACTCGTTTTAGGCGCGTAGTCATCCTACTACCAAGACCATATGCAAGACCCGCCACTCTCCCACTTTTGCGGAACTCATCTCTTCAATTAACCACTCGACCTTGCTCCTCATACTTGGCCTTCCAGAAGCTTTAAATGCCACATGTCCCCATATACTTTACTGCTCAATTGTAGCAATAAATAGAACCTATCTTCATGGCACTTGAACCCACAATAGCTGCTCATCTTTAAGCCTTTCCAAAGGTCACCTTTATCGATCCATCAACATTAGAAATTCTGATTCGATCTTGAACAACCACATCATGCGATATCTGACAGTTGTAACTCCAATATTATTTCACAATATCTTGCCATAAAGTTGGATTGTAGCAGATTATAACACCGACAAACTTAGAACGTCCAATTAGGATAACAGCACCCTAATATAGAGGAGAACTCCACCACGCTTGCGATTACCACATTTCATTACTTCAACTAGTCCACCTCTGACCATCCTCAGTTCGTTTGATTTTCCCTTGCCGGTAATAAAATACTGAATCCCTTGATTACACACTGAGTAAACCTCCCTTCAATTCATTCGCTGCCCGACCCGTGGGCAAACGTCCCACCATCACAACAACACAGCGGAATAATTTCTCATAAGCATCATGTCAACCTGTGCCTAGCCTTAAGGCTCTTAGAAGTCTGTTACTGAGCTGAAACAATATAATATCCCTCCATAATGCGATTATAATAGTCCAATCAACTATACCGGGAAAATCATCCTGCACCACATTTGCAGTGCCAATTCAATTCTTCAACTTTCAATTTATAACAAGCGCTCGTGTAAGATTGAGTAAGAAGAAATCAAAGGCATAAGCCTCAAGGGAATAGAACCGCACGATAAGGAAATCAATAAGGGAACTACTCCTAACAGTCCTGCAGCCTCCCGAGGATAAGTACAGACGTCTCTGCACCGATCCGCGAGACTCTACTAGACTTACTCATGACTCGTGAGACCGACGAGAACCTAGTGCTCCGATACCATGTTATCACGACCCAAAATCCACTAAGGGTTGTGGTGGCGCCGGACACCTCTATCAGACCAGCCAACTAACTTATCAATTAATTCCTCTTTTAATACTTTTGAAAATCGAAGATTTTTCCTTCCATTTTTATAAATAAAAGTTCACTATTAGAATTCAAATTTAAATAATAACAGTTAGTATAACAGTTAGTACGAATCCGTTGTAAACCATCCCAGAAACCCGGTGTCACAAGTACATGAATGACTACTGATAAGAGAAATAAAATACAACATTCGCCCGTAATACAGTGGATGGAAAGTAAATACAGTACATTGGAAGGAACTACTCTAGCTGCAGTCGCCTCAATGATGCAGCTCACCTAGTCCTAGCATCATCCATGCTGCTAGAGGTGTATATATACATGTGCAACAAAAATGCACAGAAGTGTAGTATGAGTACGTAATCAACGTGTACTCAGTGAGTGTCCCGCCTAATCCCGAAGGGGTAGAGACGAGATGGTCAACTTTGACACACTCTAATGGTCCAACAGTTATTTATTCTCAATATATACATATCGAACAGTGGATTTATTTTCTAACATGATTTTTATCCAAATAGAGGGAACAAGTAAATACGTAATTCTTTCTTAGGAAGTTTTCCAAGATTTCTTTTCATCATTAACAAGATGATCTTGAGCCAAAGTGAGGCATGTAGCAACTTAATAAGTCCAGGGAGCAATACAAGCATGCGCAAATCATACCGAGGCGACGGCCCGATCCGACAGAAATAAATGTGCACTTGCCGAGGGTCGACGGCGCGCCTATAGATGCATCTATTAATCTACCGAGGCGCTCGGCCCAGTCCAAAATAAATACACACAGACAGACAATCAGTCAAGAATTCAACATGGAGCAATTATCCAAGAAAGGCCAATTCTCTTTAATAATTTGAGAAAACGAAGCTTAAGTCTCTTTAGATATCCATTTATTAATTTAATGTGATTTATTACCCCACTCGCAAAATATCCATGCGATGCGGGTACACGTAAGATACATGTTCAGATAGCCAATTAGAATTTTATCGAGGAGTAATTATCCAAATAAGCCAATTCTCAGTTTAACAATTTAGGGATGATGTTTAAATTTCTTTTTTTTTAAATTTGTTTACTAATCAAGGGTGATTTACGAAATCCAAGTCATCGATGTGTTCATAATTAGTTCAAGTATAACATGTTGATGGGTCCTAACTACCCAGACAATAGCATAATAGTAGCTACGCACGGACTCTCATCACCTCGTGCGTACATAGCCCCCACAAATAGGTGCACATAATCATTCACTTCACCTATGGGGTAAATTTCCCCTCACAAGATTAGAAAGAAGACTCACCTCGCTCCGAATATCCATAATCGACATTTTACATTCTTCCGAAGGCTCAACCGACTCCCAAAGTTCCAAAACTAGCCAATGGAGATACAAATCCATCAATATATGCTAAGGTACTCATTACAAACTAATTTATAGCAATTCCGAACCCCGATTGGAAAGTTGACCAAAACGCCCTCGGGCCCACGTGCCCGGAATCCAAAACTTTTCAAAGATAAAGTTTACCCATAACCTTAGGAACTCAAATATATCATTTTCTCTTAATTCCATACTCAAATCGTGGCTAAAATCCAACATTATAATTTTCTAGGTTTCCCACTCAAACCCCAATTTTTATACTAATTTTCATGCATAAATCCATGTACAAATCTTGTATTTAACTCAAAGCTAGCATAAATTACTTACCTCATGACAAGTGACGAAAATGACATCCCAAAGCTGCTCCCCATCGACTCCAATGGAAGAAAAATGGGGTTGAAATGAACTCAACCCCGAACTTAAAACATCCTCACTGCCCTAGCTGCTTCCGCTTCTGCGGCATTTTGTCTGCTTCTGCGGATGTCGCTTCTGCGACTTTTAGCCGCTTCTGCGGCTTGGGCTAAAGGGGAGCGGACCGCTCATGCTGTCTGGGGGCCTCTTAAGCAGAACCGCTTCTGCGGTCCCTGGGCCGCTTTTGCGATGCCTAGGCTGCTCCACGCCAGCCGCTTATGCGGCTTCTCCTTCACTTTTGCGAAGCCACTTCTGCGGTCCCAATTCCGCAGAAGCGGAAATACCAGAAGCAGCATCCCCCAGCCTTCTCAAAAATCAAATTTTGATCCAATAACCACCCGGAACTCACCTGAGGCCCCCGGGACCCCAACCAGTCCCAAAACACATTATGGACTTGCTCGAGGCCTCAAATCACATCAAACAACGCTAAAATCATGAATTACAATCCAATTCAAGCTTTAAGAACTTTGAACTTTTCAACTTCTACTTCTGACACTGAAACCTATCAAATCACGTTCGATTGACCTCAAATTTTTGTACACAAGTCATATTTGACATTGCGGACCTACTCCAACTTTCGGAATTGGATTCCGACCCCGATATCAAAAAGTCAACCTTCGGTCAAACTTCTCAAAAACCTTCAAATTCTAACTTTAGCCAAATTGCTCCAAAAGGACCTACGGACCTCCGAATTCACTTCCGTGTGCTCCCAACTCCAGAATCACCATACGGAGCTATTCACAGACTCGGAATCCCAAACGGACATCGATAACACTGAAATGCACTTCGAGCCAAACTTAAGAAATTCTTTCTAAAATGCTAACTTCCACAATAGGCGCCAAAATGCTCCCGGGTTATCCAAAACCCAATCCGGGCATACGGCAACGTCTGAAATCATCATGCAAACCTGCTGGAACCTTCAGATCCTGAGTCCGAGGTCGTTTACTCAAAATTTCAATCCTAGTTCATTCTTTCAACTTTAAGCTTCTCAAATGAGAATTTTCATCTAAATTTAACTCCGGTTTTTGTGAATTTAAATTTTGACCATGCGAACAAGTCAAAATTCCTAAAATGAAGCTGCTCATGTCCTCAGATTGCTGAACGACGCACTAGGGCTCGAAACGACCGGTCGGGTCGTTACATTCTCTCCCACTTAAACATACATTCGTCCTCGAACGTGGTGAGAACTATATTGAAGTAGTTTGAAATTGATGTTTAACTTCTCATGCACCTCCGCGTGCTACCACAACTTAGCTGAGCACATTGGCTCGATAAATTCTGAAGATATTCCCTTTTATTAAAGCAAATAAGTCTTAGAGCCCAATTCCAACATTCAAAATTCTATGGCAGGTCTGTTTTCCAACATACGATCACTGTATCAATCACTATACGCTGTACTCAAACATGACTGCATAACTCTGTTGAATTCACACTCTGCATCACTTTACTCATAGGACCACAATAACATTTTTGTTTGAATTAATCGAAATTCCACGAATCCGATGCTCCCAATGCACCCCAGGACCTACATAGGTCTTGCTCTAACTATTATAATACCGCCACAACTGATGAGATGCCAAAATTCATAATCAATTGCCGAGTCAACCAACCATCGTGTCTATACTTCTAACAAGAAACATTACCACATTCTGAACAAAATAATGATCTTCGCTCCTTAATATACTTCATATAGTCATATTGCACTGATCCTAAATCCCACAATCTCATCTTACCCTGTACGAACTGCTCAGGCATTAAGCCACTCCGAATGCGATCACAAGTCTCATATGACTCCACAATGTGCCAATAGGCCACCAATCCAAACATGACACAAACGAAAATCGAACTCAGGAAGAAATTACCTAACCCCCGCACTAATACGGACTTTCCTTAGAAGATAGGAAGCGAAACACACACAAAAAAATAGCATATAGAAAAACTAAACTTGACATCACACTGTTGCGGCGCGCAACCCGATCCACACATAGATCTCACATAAGGAGATTCCACTTCGAGCTAAACCTACTCACTACAATAAAATATCAAATTTCGACCGCAAGCACGCTAAGTACATAATATCATCCCTGAGAAAACACGTAACGCTATAGGCTACAAAACTCAAGCACAACTAAGGTGCGATACAAGATCTAAATATCAAGAGCCATTCCGCCCACATAACATCATCGCCACGCGGATCCTTAACACATAAGAATTATACTAAGCTGTCTCACAACTCATACGATGCAATACATCATTACCTAAAATAGCTTATTACAAAAAATACCCCCGACTGTTCCTCCATAGGGAACGCTCGCTGAAATGAACACAACTGGCCTGATATAAAGCCACGTTCGCAAATAAATCAATCCACCGATCTCAAGCTGATTTCTGATTGCACAAACATGGCCAATGACCTTTCAAAGGTCCGTAGTAACTCCCTTTTGCCTCATAACACATAAGAATAACCATCATAACTGGAGCAACCTCCTCCGTTCATAACCCAATATACAAAGTGCCCTCCAGGCATAAATTCTCAAATTAATGATGTTACCACAATCCTCATACTTGGTTTAAACCTTTTAGCCAATCAGGTGACTACATGTCACACTTATACAATCTTCCCGTGGAACACGTTCCCACAATCTTCCGAAATAAATAACGGGTCCGCACATCAAAACCATCGGTCGCACTAATGCTAAAGAGCGATCCAAAATCCTTAACCAGGATGCAAATCCTCTTCCTCAACACATCGATCTCAGGGGACGCTGAATACACTACCAATTTACTTTAATCATTCCACCCTTTCCTTGCTCATCAGAGCCCGTGACATCCTTGTCATCACTGACTACAACCTTGATCCTCACTTCGTATTCCCATGCTACTCACTGCACCTAACGTGCCAACATACGATAGAACACGATTTTCATCATAACTCCAAAATCATTAATATTTTAACACTTCAGCATATACGAACTTTCCACTAACTCACTTCAGGAGAATCATAGCAATGCACAGGTAATTTTCCATAATCGTAGAACATGCAAATCTGCAAGTAGTGGTCCAAGCTACCAGCCCTTCCGGAATCTGCTTTCACATAACAAGCCACAGTAGTAGAATGGTTTAGAATGTTATCAATTACGGCGGCCGACAAAGCTCACACGTACCGCCACAAATCAAACGCATAACTCGATCACGCTGAATAAACAGATCACAGACCCCAACATGCCAAATTCAACTATGGCCAATCAATCTCTTTCCTTCCAATTTATCCTTGATTGCTTTGGAATTAATACTAACTCTCTTCAACACATAAAATATTCCATCTACATTCACCCCGAGTGTCCTTGAATCACGAGACCAGGCTGTCTCAAATCCCACAAACTATTTCATATCTTTCAGATGCTACACCACAAGTCAAAATTTCATAGAACATTCAAGGCACCTTCTTATAAGCTACTACAAAGCTTGATTCTTGGTTGTACTTATAGGCTCGAAATCATCGAGTATCACACTTTAACTTCTGAATTCTCTAGGACTATTATTGAGAGACACCCGCTCTGACTTGGTCCCGAACATAACTCACTCCATAGATCTTATAACACACGAATACTCTCTCGGCGAGGCACCTGGCGAAAATCACTTTTTCTGAAACTTGTATCCATACAAGGTATAAATCCTGAACCTTTTTCCAAGTCTGTACATGAGTCAATAAGGCCAACCCTCGCATTCCTCCAACAATTCATTTGCTCGAATTACCACTTATGGTCTTTTCTCATAGCTGAAATAATCCATCAATATGCTAATAACTAGAAATCATGCAAGTAGTTAATCATACAGCCCAGTCACAAGTGGTGGGACTCTCCCACTTAGCTTGAAGCCATCATTTCACCATTCTTGAGTTCGCCCGACCCTTCTACCTCTTATTGGCATAACCTCGCGCCATAAGTTATCAAAATTTCTCGGAATCTCCCTGTAAATCCGCATCTTTCATATTCTGAATCATCAACCACATTCGCACGACCGATCTCTTTGTTGAACAACCAATATAATTCTTTGCAGAAGCTTTGCCAACCACGCGACCGCTAATCTGCTCACGAGGAATAACCCACCTAGGGGAATCACCTCCCGATATCTTCCCACGCCGATGCACGGGGTACATTCCCTATGACACCACTAGCCCATCCTGAGTCTGAGCTCACCTTCCCGTTACACAAGTCCATTCGCCCCTCTCGAACATCAATTAAACGTGCGGCAACATCCTTCCGAATTCAGGGTTATGCTACACCCTCCTCCATTTCAAGTTGCTCATTTCCGCCATATCAATCTTTTGCCGTATAATAGTCCGTACTTCACATCGTACCCGCAGGCTTCATCATCAGTCATTAAAATCCCCACAATTCGATCCAAACTCGCTTTAGGCACGTAGTCATCCTACTACCAAGCCCATATGCAACACCCGCCACTCTCCCACTTTGGCGGAACTCATCTCTTAAATTAACCACTCGGCCTTGCTCCTCATACTTGGCCTTCCAGAAGCTTTAAACGCCACCTGACACTTCCCACATGTCCTTTCTCATACTTTACTGCTCAATTCTTACCTTAAATAGAACCTATCTTCGTGGCACTTGAACCCACAACAGCTGCTAATCTTTAAGCCTTTCCAAAGGTCACATTTTTTGATTTGTCAACATTAGAAATTTTGATTCGATCTTGAACCACCTCGTCATGCGATATCTGAAAGTTGTAACTCCAATATTATTTTACAATATCTTGCCACAAAGGTGGATTGTAGCAGATTATAACATCAATAAACTTAGAACGTCCAATTAGGACAACAGCACCCCAATATTGAGGAGAACTCCACCACGCTTGCAATCACCACGTTTCATTACTTCCACCAGTCCACTTCTGACCATCCTCAGTTCGTTTGATTTTCCCCTACCGGGAATAAAATACTGAATCCCTTGATTACACACTGAATAAACCTCCCTTCAATTCATTCATTGCCCAACCCGTGGGCAAACGTCCCACCATCACAACAACACAGCGGAATAATTGCTCATAAGCATCATGGAAACCTGTGCCTAGCCTCAAGGCTCTTAGAAGTTCTGTTACTGAGCTGAAACAATATAATATCCCTCCATAATGTGACTATAATAGTCCAATCAAGTATACCGGGAAAATCATCCCGCACCACATTTGCAGTTCCATTTAAATTTTTCAACTTTCGATTTATAACAAGCGCTCGCGTAAGATTGAGTAGGAATAAATCAAACTCATAAGCCTCAAGGGAATCGAACTGGACGATAAGGAAATCAAGAAGGGAACTACTCCTAACATTCCTGCAGCCTCCCAAAGATAAGTACAGACATCTCCGCACCGATCCGCGAGACTCTACTAGACTTACTCATGACTCGTGAGACTGACGGGAACCTAGTGCTTTGATACCATGTTGTCACGACCCAAAATCCACTAAGGGTCGTGGTGGCGCCGGACACCTCTGTCAGGCCAGCCAACTAACTTATCAATTAATTCCGCTTTTAATAGTTTTGAAAATCTAAGATTTTTCCTTCCATTTTTATAAATAAAAGTTTACTACTATAATTCAAATTTAAATAATAACAGTTAGTACAAATCCGTTGTAAACCATCCCAAAAACTCAGTGTCACAAGTACATGAGCGACTACTGATAAGAAAAATAAAATACAACATCCGCCCAGAATACAGTGGACGGAAAGTAAATACAGTACATTGGAAGGAACTAGGGGTGTGCATTCGAATCGGTTTATCGATAAATCGAATCGATTATTTGTTATCGGTTTATCGATTTCGATTTCGATTTCAAAATTTTCCTTATCGATCTATCAATTTTGATTTCAATTTTATCCTCTTCGATTTTCGGTTTATCGATAAACCGATAAGCTACAGTAATTTATTTATTTTTTTAATTTTTTTTAAAAAAAATAAAAAAAATTTACCCTTATTCTATAATACCCTTTCATTTATCCTAAGTCCCTAACCCTATTACTTTCTCTACCACATTTAAGGAATGATTATATTTAAACCTCAAGGGAGTGCAGTTCAAATTAATGAAAAACAGAATTAGCCGTGATGATATATTTTGGTTTTTTGGTTTTTTGTTTTTTTATACCGTTGGAGTGTTGGTGGCATACATTTGATCCCTTACTTTAGTTTCGTTGCATGTTCTTGTTGACACAATTTTTATGTTATAAACGGTGCTCTTCTTATTTTAGCTTATTTTTGTCCATATTAGTTAAGTGTGTTTTTAGCGATATACTTTTCGTGGAATCCCGCAAATTTTCTTATTGGTGTAATCGATAAGCCTCAAAAATCGATAAATCCAATTCGAAAAAATCGAAACCTTATTGAAACGATAACGATAAGCATATGTACAAATCGATAATAGATAAGTAATTATCGATAAGGGTCAAAATCGAATCGATAAATCGAATGCACACCCTTAGAAGGAACTACTCTAGTTGTGGTCGCCTCAATGATGCAGCTCACCTAGTCCCAGCGTCATCCATGCTACTAAAGGTGTATATATACATGTGCAACAAAAATGCACAGAAGTGTAGTATGAGTACGTAATCAACGTGTACTTAGTGAGTGTCCCGCCTAATCCCGGAGGGGTAGAGACGAGATGGTCAACTTTGACACACTCTAATGGTCCAACAGTTATTTATTCTTAATATATTCATATCGAGCAATGGATTTACTTCCTAACATGATTTTTATCCAGATAGAGGGAACAAGTAAACACGTAATTCTTTCATAGGAAGTTTTCCAAGATTTCTTTTCATTATTAACAAGATGATCTTGAGCTAGAGTGAGGCATGTAACGACTTAATAAGTCCAGGCAGCAATACAAGCATGCGCACATCATACCGAGGAGACGGCCCGATCTAACAGAAATAAATGTGCACTTGTCGAGGGTCGATGGCGCGCCTATAGATGCATCTATTAATCTGCCGAGGCGTTCGGCCCAGTCCAAAATAAACACACACAGACAGACAATCAGTCAAGAATTCAATATGGAGCAATTATCCAAGAAAGGCCAATTCTCTTTAATAATTTGAGAAAATGAAGCTTAAGTCTCTTTAAATATCCATTTATTAATTTAATGTGATTTATTACCCCGCTCGCGAAACATCCATGCGACGCGGGTACACGTAAGATACATGCTCAGATAGCCAATTAGAATTTTATCGAGGAGTAATTATCCAAATAAGCCAATTCTCAGTTTAACAATTTAGGAATGATGTTTAAATCTCTTTT
>MU749528.1:61875-73588 GCA_026770625.1 Nicotiana glauca | reverse complement strand
AACCTTGTATTTAACTCAAAGCTAGCATAAAATACTTACCTCATGACAAATGACGAAAATGGCATCCCCAAGCTGCTCCCTATCGACTCCAATGGAAGAAAAATGGGGTTGAAATGAACTCAACCCCGAACTTAAAACATCCTCACTGCCCCAGCTGCTTTCGCTTTTGCGGCATTTTGTCCGCTTCTGCGGATGTCACTTCTACGACTTTTAGCTGCTTCTGCGGCTTTGGGCTAAAGGGAGCGGACCGCTTCTGCGGTCTGGGTTCCGCTTAAGCGGAACCACTTCTGCGGTCCCTGGGCCGCTTCTGCGATGCCTGGGCTGCTCCACGCCAGCCGCTTCTGCGGCTTCTCCTTCGCTTCCACGGGGCCGCTTCTACGGTTCCAAATCCGCAAAAGCGGAAATACTAGAAGCAGCAGCCCCCATCCTTCTCAAAAATCAAATTTTGATCTGATAACCACCCGGAACTCACCCGAGGCCCCCGGGACCCCAACCAATCATACCAACCAGTCCCAAAATACATTACAGACTTGCTCGAGGCCTCAAATCACATCAAATAATGCTAAAATCAAGAATTACACTCCAATTCAAGCTTTAATAACTTTGAACTTTTCAACTTCTACTTCCGATGCTGAAACCTATCAAATCACGTCCGATAGACCTCAAATTTTTGCACACAAGTCATATTTGACAATGCGGACCTACTCTAACTTTTAGAATCGGATTCCGACCCCGATATCAAAAAGTCAACCTCCGTTCAAACTTCTCCAAAACCTTCAAATTCTAACTTTAGCCAAATTGCTCCAAAGGACCTACGGACCTCCGAATTCACTTCCGATCGCGCTCCCAACTCCAAAATCACCATACGGAGCTATTCACAAACTTGGAATCCCAAACAGACATCTATAACACTGAAATGCACTTCGAGCCAAACTTAAGAAATTTCTTCTAAAATGCTAACTTCCACAATATGCGCCAAAACGCTCCTGGGTTATCCAAAACCCAATCCGGGCATACGCCCAAGTCTGAAATCATCATACGAAACTGTTGGAATCTTCAAATCCTGATTTCGAGGTCGTTTACTCAAAATTCCAATCCTAGTTTATTCTTTCAACTTTAAGCTTCTCAAATGAGAATTTTCATCAAAATTTAACTCCGATCTTCCTGAATTTAAATTCCGACCATATGAACAAGTCAAAATTCCTGAAATGAAGCTGCTCATGGCCTCAGATTGATGAACGACGTGCTAGGGATAGAAACGAATGGTCGGGTCGTTACATATTATTCTTGTAGAGTAGAAAAGTAAGAAAATAAAAATTCACTTAACATTCAAATCCTATAAGTTTTTCAAGTCACCAAATCTTTATCTTATTTCTACTTTTGCTTTTGTTTGACAACAAATTTCTCTCCTCCTTTGACGAACTTTTTGAGATTGATAACATTATGATCACAATCTTTGAGTTTCTCAAACTTTGTCCCTAAGCTTGCCCTTCATGTCAGTCTCCACTAGTATAGAATCAACATTGATTTTTAAAATCTTTTTAGGACTTTTTCAGGCTTTTATTGTTAGGCTTAGTGGGGGTAAGGGTAAATAAAATATTTGTAATGACTATGTTCCTTCCAGCTTTATAATGTGAGCCAATTATTTTACCATAGAAACTAGTACAACTTAATACAAAGAAGATAAACTCTAGAGATGTCTTCAGTCCCATGATTAACATCAATTAAGTCAACATTCCTTTCAACGAAAATATTCTCCATAAGTTCTAATTTTTTATACCAAGAATTTATTCCATAAGTATATTCACATTATTTTTTTTTTTAATTTATATACAAACCAATCCACCTTTCTTTGAATACAAACTTTACACCAAAAGTATTCCTTCATCTCGTGCTTAAATAGCCATTTCTGCTCAATTATAGCTGGAAGAAATCTTTTTTTTTTGGTTAAACCAATATGGTGTATCAAGAAGAGTTGGTTTATCCTTTCTCTCTTTTTTTCTTTAAGAAAGCTCAAAGTTGGGTGCTAAAGGAAAATATATGTGTGTGTGTAGTATTAGTAGAAACGGAGAGGCTAAAAAGTGAATCAATGAAAGCCTAATTTCATTTAAAACTCAATGTTGTCTATAATTTCGCCTTGATAGATATTTGGGGCAAGTTCTAGTAAAACTCTATTGATTCTACCTGTTGAGATCACATTGCTTCTCAATTCAAACTATTTTCCAAATTAGGAGATTCAGTACTGCCTTCACAAAAATACAAATACAAACATGGAAGTTATATGGCATAAATGAAAAAAATATGTTTGAAACCATGCGAATTATTTGAAAACTTTAATATTATACAAGAACAATAATTAAGAATAAAATAAAAGATGAGCTTATTTGTATTTACTATGGGTAAGTTTTATAACCATCAGACTAATGCCAAAATACTAATAATTCAATTGTCTTGTACAGTTTAAAACCATATAGAGGTATTTTACATGTAAAAAGAAAATAAAAATATTTTTGGCTTACAAATTTACAATCACAGAAGAAAGCTTGAAAGAAACTGTGACCACACATATTCTATGTGCAATAGACTGGACTAGCTTTTAGACCTTATCAGTTATGGGGTCCGGGTTTAAATATAAACCAAAATTTACTTGTGCCACCATTTGAATTGCATCATTAAATGGTTAAATAACCGGTCACTTAGGCATACCGATCACCATGGAGTTGCTCCTGTTTAGGTGACTCTGTAATTGTAGAGGCTTCATGAGATGTTTCAATTGTACAATACTCTGGATAATAACCAGATCAATTAGTTAAGAATTTAATTACTCAAATCTATGTTGGAATTATGATGCTCCATTGATTCACCGTCAATAAGGAAATTGTAGTTCTGGGTTTAATGTCGTCAGCTTGACTTATTAATAGCGGAATGTATTAAGCTATCAAGGTTACCGATGGTTGTTGCTCAAAATGGCCTCCAAAATACATCTTTAACCTGTGACCATTTACCTTAAATTTGTCTCCTCCATTGATCTGTTGAATTTCAATTGCCCCATATGGAGTAACATCTGTAACATTATAAGGACCTGTCCACCTGGATTTTAATTTCCCTGGAAATAGCCTCAGCCTGCGATTATAAAGAAGT
Source organism: Nicotiana glauca (assembly GCA_026770625.1). Taxonomy (NCBI): domain Eukaryota; kingdom Viridiplantae; phylum Streptophyta; class Magnoliopsida; order Solanales; family Solanaceae; genus Nicotiana; species Nicotiana glauca. Next base: position 70,447 of record MU749528.1, on the reverse strand, counting down.
ACTTGATCTCCAATCTTGAAACTTTTTTGTCGGATCAAATTGTCATGCCATATTTTTGTTTTTTCTTTGAATATTCTGGCGTTTTCATAAGCTTCCAACCTCTGTTCTTCCAATTCATTAACCTGAAAAAATCTTTTTTTACCAGCAGAGGTTAATTCAAAATTAAATGCTTTCAGTGCCCAAAAAGCTTTGTGTTCTAATTCAGCTGGCAAATGGCAAGCCTTTCCAAAGACTAATTTATATGGGGATGTTCCAATTGGCATTTTGAACGCCGTTCGGTATGCCCATAATGCATCATCTAATTTTAAAGACCAGTCTTTTCTTGAAATTCCAACTGTCTTTTCAAGAATTCTTTTTAACTCACGGTTGGAAACTTCAACTTGCCCCTGTGTTTGAGCATGATATGATGTTCCAGTTTTGTGAGTCATACTATATTTTGATAGCAAAGCAGAAAATTCCCAATTCATGAAATGAGTTCCTTGATCACTAATGATGACTCGAGGTGTGCCAAATCTAGTAAAAATATTTTTCTTAGAAAATTACACACTATATGAGCATCATTCTTCCTTGTAGGGATGGCTTCAACCCATCTTGATACGTAATCCACAGTCACAAGGATATATTTAAAAATGAATGAGAAGAAGGAAAAGGACACATAAAATCTATTCCCCAAACATCAAATATTTCACATACATGTATTGATTGTAATGGCATCTCATCTCTCTTAGTGATATTACCTATTTTCTGACACCTGTCACACTGTGCGACATATGCTCGGGCATCTTTGAAGAGTGTTGGCCAGAAAAATCCGGCCTCTAATACTTTAAATGTCGTACGGTTTGCAGCATAATGACCTCTAATTGCTCCATCATGACAGTGACAAAAAATTTTGGTCATCTCTTCTTCAGGTACATACCTCTTGATGATATTATCTGCACAAATTGTAAACAAGGTTCATTCCACAAATAATACTTAGCATCAGAAATAAGCTTTTTTCACTGTTGGTAAGAGAGATCTTGGGGTGTCCATCTTCCAACCAAGTAGTTAGCAATATCTGCGAACCAGGGTGGTTGAGTCACAACAGAGTCAACTGAAAAAATATGTTCATCAGGAAATTCTTCTTTTATCTCGCCAAACTTAAGGGTGGGGGGGTCTTCTAGTCTAGACAAATGGTCAGCTACCTGATTCTCTGTTACTTTTTTGTCCTTTATAATAAGGTCAAATTCTTGCATAAGTAAAATCCATCTTAACAATCTAGATCGAGCATCTTTTTTGGCTAAGAGGTATTTTAAAGCTGCATAGTCAGTAAAAACAGTAACCTTTGTTCCTATCAAACAAGAACGAAATTTATCAAATGCATATACTACTTCCAGTAACTCATGTTCTATTGTGGCATAATTCAGTTGAGCCTCATTCAGTATTCTACTGGCATAGTAAATGGGACAAAAAATCTTATCCTTTCTCTGGCCTAAAACTGCTCCAACTACTGTATCACAAGCATCACACATAACCTCAAAAGGTTGACTCCAATCAAGGGACACAACTATAGGGGCAGTTGATAATTTCTCCTTAAGGTTGTCAAAAGCTATCATACAATCACCTGAAAAACCAAACTTAACATCTTTCATCAAGAGGTTAGTCAAAGGTTTTGAAATCTTTGAAAATTCCTTTATGAAACGTCTGTAAAAACCTGCATGACCTAGAAAGCTTCTAATGCCTTTAATAGTTATGGGAGGGGGTAATCCTGCTATAAGATTAATTTTAGCCTTATCAACTTCTATCCCTTTAGCAGTGATTTTATGTCCTAAAACAATTCCCTCACTAACCATAAAATGACATTTTTTCCAATTAACAATCAAGTTTGTCTCTTCACATCTCTTAAGAACTAAAATTCAAATGATAAAGACAATCCTCAAATATTTTCCAAAGAGTGTAAAATCGTCCATAAAAATTTCAAGAAATTTCTCAGTCATGTCAAAAAAAATTGCTGACATGCAATGCTGAAATATAGCAAGGGCGTTGCACAGACCAAATGGCATTCTCCTATAAGCATATGTTCCATGAGGACATGTGAAATTGTCTTATCCTGATCTTCGGGTGCAATTGATATTTGGTTATACCCTGAATAGCCATCAAGAAAACAATAAAAATCATATCCTGCAATTCTTTCTAACATTTGATCAATAAATGGTAAAGGAAAATGATCTTTTCTGGTAGAATCATTGAGACGTGTATAATCAATACAGACTCTCCATCCTATAATAGTCCTCTTAGGTATGAGTTCATTATTTTTATTTTTTATAACTGTCATACCAGCTAAGTACGCGTCACAACCTTTCTCAACCACACACTGAGCCTTAAGGAAAGAAATAACTCTACTGGGAGTGTGACCTAAAGCACCCCTCCACTCAATACACGGTACACCTGTCATGGCCAGTGTCACAGTTTTGGCGTGACAATCAAGAATAGCATAATGGGGCGACAACCAATACATGCCCAAAATAATATCAAAATAAACCATGTTGAGCAATAATAAGTTAGCTCTGGTCTCAAAACCACCAAGAATAACCAAACATGACCGGTAAACGCGGTCCACAACAAGAGAATCTCCCATAAGAGTAGAAACATAAACTTGGGAAGTCAAAGAATCCTGAGGTACACCCAAATGCAGAGCAAAATAAGAACACATAAGAATAAGTGGAGGCTGGATCGAATAGAACCGATGCATCTATGTGACAGACCAAAATAGTACCTGTGATGATAGAATCGGAGGCGACAGCCTCAGTACGGCCTAGAAGAGCATAATATCTGGCCTGGACTCCCCCTTGAGGGTGACCTCTACCTCCCTGACCTCCACCTATGGCTGGCTGGGTCGGTGGAGTAGCAACTGGTGTTGAGACCATAGCCTGAGAGCTTTGCGGGGTGCGCTGTGGCAGAGGGGTCCATGGGGGTACAGCCCTCCCAAGTCTGGGGGAATCCCTCACCACATGGCGTGTGTCACCATACTCAAACAAGCTCTGGGAGGACGTGTCGGCTATGACTGGCTCGGGCCAGGTCTGCTGGACTGACCACTGGAAGCACCCCATGCAGGAGGCGCACTAGAGACTAGAGGTGCATAATAAGGCTCCTGAGCCTAGGTGGAGCTAGAATACCACTGGCTGCTATAAGAGCTGAATGAACGGGGCAACCTATATGAACCCTACCATGATGACCTGCAGTTGGGGCACGGGCACCAGAATAATGGCCCGACTCTTGAGACCTCTTGGCCTCTCTCTCCTCTCTGTCCCTAGCATGCATACCCTCAATTCTCTTAGCAATGCTCACCACCTGCTGATAAGATATATCCATCTCTAACTCACAAGCCATGCTAGATCTGATGCTGGGAATAAGCCCCTCAGTGAATCGGCGAACCTTCTCGCGAACCATAGAAACCAAAGATGGTGCATGTCTAGCCAAGTCAATGTAATGGAAAGCATACTCCGAGACAGTCATAGTACCCTGGCACAAATGCTCAAACTCCCGTGCCACGCTTCCCTAAGACTCTGGGGAAAATACTCCCTCGTGAACATATCTGAAAACTAAGCCCAAGTCAGGGAAGATGCCTCATCCGGACTGTCTAACTTATAAGTGCGCCACCACTGATAGGCGACTCCTCGAAGCTGGAAGGTAGTGAAGGAAACCCCGCTCGATCCTGATATGCCCATAGTGCAGAGAATACGGTAGCAGTCCTCCAGAAATACCAAGGCAGCCTCTGACTCTAACCCACTGAATACAAGAGGATCATATTTCTTGAACCTCTCAAGTCTCCGCTGCTCATCCTTTGAAGTTGCTGCCCTGTCCTCGGGTTGAACTGATACTATGGGAAATGTAGAAATAACCTCTGGGACCTGCTCAACATGCACTCGCTGCTCAGGAATGCGGGTGGGGGGAGTCTGTACTCTTCCTCCGACCTGGGATGTGGCTGCAGCAAGGGGAAGCATCCCAGCCTGAGCCAAAGTGGTATATATACTCATAAATTGTGCCAAAGTCTTTTGGAGTGCTGGAGTAGTAGTGGAAGACGTATCAAGTGTGTGGACTCCGGCCGGTACTGCTAATTGTACCTCGGCGGCAGCTCGTGCGGGTGCTCAGGCTGCACCACGAGCGCGTCCTTGGCCTCTACCCCGGCCCCGACCTTTGGCGGCTCTAGTAGGGGGCACGGGTGCCTAGTCATCTCGTGTTGCACATGTACTCACCATTTGTGAGAGAATAGAAAGGCAAAAGTTTAGAATTGTGATATTAAAAATCTCTCACGGCAAGGAACCCAAATGAAGTGAAATTTTCCTAACAGTTACATAGCCTCTCGTAGATAAGTACAGACGTATCCGTACCGATCACGAGACTCTAATAAACCGGCTTGTGATCCATGACTCCTATGAACCTAGAGCTCTGATACCAACTTATCACGACCCCAGTTCGCCCTCCGTGAACTATCATGACGGCACCGAATCTCTATGACTAGGTAAGCCTAGTAAATGCAAAAATCAAACTAATCTTGTGGAATAAATAGTCAAAAGCTGAAATAACTGAAAGAAATAACATTTAGATGTCGCTCGGCATAAAATACACAACTTCTCAAATTCTGATACACTATCCCAAAACTTGGAAACTCACGGATCCACAAGCAGAGAAAAAACACTACATAGCTCTAATTTCAGGAATGTCTAACAAGAATATAAAGTACAGAAGGACTAACTACTAAATGCTGGAATAGAAAGAGACTCCTCGGTCTGCGGACGCGGTAGAAGTACCTCAAAGTCCCGTAGAATCGCCTCGCCTCAAGAATGGTAAGCCTGAGTAGAGGTACCTGGATCTGCACATGAAAAACACATGCAAGAAGGGCATGAGTACACCACAGCGGTACTCAGTAAGTGCCAAGCCTAACCTTGGTTAGGTAGTGACGAGGAAGGTCAGGTCCCTACTGAGAAAAAAATTAATATTAAAGTGACAGAATAAGATAACCAGTGCAATTGAGAATCTACAGTAAGAGCCTATACAGGATAATAAAAGTACAATAATGAAAAACAGAGGTAAAGGCAAAACCACAAGTAACTACCACTCATAGCAAGGATGATAACCGGGGATCTCTTGGTATCCCGAGGATCACTTGGTATCCTCAAACATATACTAGGGATCTCTTGGTATCCCGAGGATCTCTTGGTATCCTAAATATACGTGCCGGGGATTTCTTGGTATCCCGCACCTCAGTCCAGATCATAAGTACTTACAAGGGATCTCCCAGGAAGTCGTCCCGTAGTCCCAAATTAAAAACACATAGCAGCAACACAAGAAATACTCAACAAATGCTAGATTTCGTACTAAGTAAACAGATAAGTCTAGCCTAATATGCTTCACATAATGCAATTAAGGCAAAATAATATAGGCAATTAATTCTACTAAACATACTTTTCTAAACTACCAACAAGCTAAATACGCAAGTAACATGAAATAGGAGAAGGAACTCAATTGAAATACTAAAAGAAAATCGGATTTTCAAAAATTAACTCAAGTACGCGCTCGTCACCTCAGGCACGAGTCATTTCAATTACCACAATATCAATCCTAAGGGGAAGGTCCCCCACACAAGGTTAGACAAGCCACTTACCTCAAACAAGTGCAAATCAACCTGAAACCATGCCTTTGCCACGAGTATCCGACTCAAAATGGCCCAAATCTATTCAATTAAATTTCATAATGTAAATAACACTTCAAGAAGCTTATTCTACAATCAAACTCTAAGCTAATGCGCGAAGTTATGTAAAATGACCAAAATGCCCCTCGGGCCCACATCTCGGAATCGGGTAAAATTTATATTTTCGGAATCCTCACACTCTCACGAGTCTAACCATATCAAAATTATCCCAACCCGATGTCAAATACCCAATCAAAATCCAATATCTTGGTCTAAGAACTTTTCCCCAAATTTCTACCAAAATTCCGAAATTAAAGGATGAATTTAAGTGAAGATTCATGGAATTTAGTCTAAACCAAGTAAGAATCACTTACCCAAGTCGCCCAAGTGAAAATCCCTTCAATAATCGTGATCTCCCGAGCTCCCAAGTCCAAAATATGAGTTATGGTCTAAACCCTCGACTTTTGGGTTTTTAAATTCTGCCCAGGTATCTTGTACATCGTGAAGAGTAAAAAATGAAGAGCTTCTGAAATGGCCTATGCGAACGCGGCACAATGCTCGCAATCGTGTAAGAGGAAAAGGTAGGCTTATGTAATCGCGGTTGAAGCCATGCGAACGTGAAGGGAAAAGGGACCACTGAGCCATCGGCTCATGTTTTTGCTATGCGAATGCAAAAGGGCAAATGCGAATGCGAAGAAGGAAGGGGCAACACTATGCGATCGGGATCCAAGTCATGCGATCGCGAAGAACAAATTGGGGCCCCTCCGAAATTACACTACGCTAACGCATAAGGGAGGTTGCGATCGCAATGAAGGAAACCAGATACCACCAGTTCAACAATTCCATAAGTTCCAAAACTGGCCTGTTGAGCATCCGAAACACACCCGAGGCCCCCGGGACCTCAACCAAACCTGCCAACCAATCCCAAAACCTCACCCAAACTTGTTCCAACATTTGTAACACTCAAAATAACATCAAAACACTTATTTTTTATCGAATTTAACATTAAGAATTTCAAAAACTCTAAAAACACATTTTCGATCAAAAAGTTTACCAAACCTCGTCTGAATGACCTGAAAATTTTCACGCAATCCCAAATAACTGGAACTATTTCAACTCTCGGAATTCCATTTTGGCCCTCGGATCAAAATCTCACTATCGAACCGGAAACTTCCAAAATTCAACTTTCGGCATTTCCAGCCTAAATTAGCTACAGACCTCCCAAAACACACTCTGATCATGCTACTAACTCCAAAATCACCCAACGGAGCTAACGGGGCTATCGAATTTCCGTTCCGAGGACGTATTCACACTATTCTGGCTACGGCCAATTTTCCAGCACTTAAGCTCTTATTTAGGGACTAAGTATCCCAAAACTCTCCGAAAATCAATTAGTCTACAAATTCATGCAACCAAATATGATTTTATAATAAGATTGTCACTTTAAAATTTCAAAAATCAATAACTTAGATAAATGCATTACTACATTTCCAAAATAAAAAGAATGAAGAGAAAAGGAGATATACCTAAGCGGACTTCAGACAAAATAATAGAGAAGATTTCCAGAAGGAACTGGCCGGTCAACAGTCGATTGAACAGGATCCGGCCACCAAGAAACGGATCAAATCTTACATCAATTGATAGTTCTTGGAAAGAGTTATCCATTTGATGTAAGTTTTAACCGTAAAATGGCCTACATGATAAAACAACAGAAAATGAAAAAATGACGGCTAGATTAGTTCTCAAATCTACAAATCATGAAATTATGGGGATATTTAGGGAAACCTAAAGGTGGATTAAGAAAGTAGGGGTGACGGAGATTGTGTGGTAAACAATTGGGACTGTTTAAATGAATGAACAACCAGTTATATGTTGTTGGATCAAAGCCAATGAATGGTGGAGATTGATCCCCCAATATCTTTTAAACTTCCAAATTGACCAATTAAACTAGTGGCCTCTATTTTGTCCAAGCTTCTCCCCATCCCAAAAGTTTTATTTTTTTCTCAAAAAGCATTTTTTTTCCTCAACTGAGGTGTTTGGCCAAGCTTTTTGAGGGAAAAAGTGATTTTGGGAAGAAGCAGTCTTTTAGAAGCAGAAAAAAGTAGCTTCTTCCTAAAAGCAGAAGCTGAAGTAGTTTTGAATTTTATCCTTACCAAAAATACCCTTAGCAAAATATGATATATATCAAAATAAACTTACTTATTTTAAACTTAATACTTAGAATTAGAGATTATATTATTGAACTCTCCTAACGTATAAATATTTCTTTTTATTTTTAGGATAGCTTTCTAATATATAGTAACTTTTAAGATGAATGCATTTATATTTGTTAAATGATTTTTTGATGTACTTAAATCATCTTGAAAGAATTAGAGTATTTTGTAATTTTATTTTCATGTTTTACTTAAATAAAATTAAAAAATATAATTATTATATTTAGTAATAAATATTTTAGATTATTTATCTATTCATATAATATTAACTATAAAGTAAATCTCATCATTTCCTTACTCGTAATTTGAAATTTATTGAAATATTCAAAATTTACGGCTCTTTCTCTCTCACTCCCTCTTTTCGCTCTCCCTCTCTCGTCTTCTGCTAACCACCGGTGAGTCAGCCTGTGCCGGCAGCCATCAGGCAGGTAGGCCCTCCTCCTCTCTCAACTCCCTTTCTTCCCTCTTCCCCCTTCCCATTTTCTCTCTCTCTCCCCCTCTTATTTTGCTTTACGTTCTCCCACCCCCACCGTAGTAGTCCCACCCATTGTGTCGGCGACCCCTCTTTCTTTCTCCTCCCTTCTTTCGTTCTTCTCTCCTCCTTCTCCTCCCTTTCTCTTCCTTCTATATACCCCCTCCTTTTTTGGTCGATCTTTTAGCCCTTTCCTAATAGGGCTGCCCCCAGGTCGGC
>MU749528.1:20067-51345 GCA_026770625.1 Nicotiana glauca | reverse complement strand
AACTGAGAACACTTCGACTAAGGTCCATTGAGCGACAAAAATCTTCAAACAGGCTCGAATCCTTTTCTAGGGTTCTTGGGGCTCGGATTGGGGGTTCAAATGGTTTGGGCTTGATTCGAACCAAACCAGTGTTGGTTTGGTTACGAGGGAGGTCAGGGGAGTGTTAGGTATCAATTTGGGACGGTTTGGCGTTGGTTAAGTTTTGACTCGAATCTTCGATTGAAGATTCGAGAAGTTCAGGGATGATTCGAGGTAAGGGACTTGTGGATTTGGGTTCGGGGTGTGATGGGGGTTCCGTGGTATTAGTTTGGTGATCGGCAGCGTTGTTGCCACCGGGTTTCAGGTGAGGGGATCTAGTGGCGGCTAGGGTTCTTGGGGTGTGTTTAGGTTCGTTGAGGGAGACGATGAAAGGGGGGTCTGGGAAATGAGACGAGTAACGGGGTTTGGGGGTAGGGAAATTAGTATATTAAAAATGAATCGAATAATCTGGGTCGTTGGATGGTGGGAACCAACGGTCCAGATCGAATCACTTAACTAGAACGGGGTCGTTTTGGTCAAGTGGGGGTTGGGTCGAAATGGGTAACGGGTCGGGTTGTTTCAATGGGTAGGATAGATGGGATCTCAACCGTTGGATTGAGAGGGATGGTCGGTTGAGATCTCAGGTGATGAAACGACGTAGTTTCATCATCATACTACGTCGTTTCGCCCACCTCTGAGTCTAATCACATTGGACCGAGTATATGGGTGTTTTGGGCCTGGATTTGGTTAAGTTTTGGATGGCCCAATCCAGTTTTCTCTTTATTTTCCCATTCTCTTCTCTTTTCTCTTATTTCCTTCTTAAACTATTTTCCTAAATTAAAACCTAAAAACCTAGATTAAGTTACGAAACAATTAACACACACGGTTAAATACTAATTAAAAATAAAAATCACACAACTAGACCTTTAAATGTTAAAAATACAATATATATATATATATATATATATATATATATATATATATATCATTTTTGCAAAATAACCTTAATTACTTCCTAATAAATCCTGAATGCAAGAATGCAACATATTTTTGTATTTTATATTAATTTAACAAATAAACACGCAAAGACAAAAAATGCAAATAATAATTAAAAAATTACACAAAATTCACAGAATATCATACATAACACAAAACTATTTTATTTTAAATTTTTTGGGAGTAATTCTCATATATGGCAAAAATCTCGTGCTCACAGGGACGCAAGCGCTATGTGGATGATGATGGTGAACTTTGTCGGAGGCAGCGAAATAGGTGTTAAGGGTCTCGAAGGTCTTCTTGGGCTAGCACAAAGGCGACTGGTGGTAGAATGGAGTGGTCCAAGGCATAGTAGAAAAAAAGAAGACATTGTACCTAAAGTTAGTAGGGAGTACAAGCGAGGAGGAGATGAGGGCGAACAGAGAGAGGTATAAGGTAGCGAGGAAGGAGGCGAAGTTGGCGGTTACGGAGGCTAAAACTGCGGAATTTGGTCATTTGTACAAGGAACTAGGGGGAAAAGTCGGGGATAAGAAGTTATTTCGGATGGCTAAGGTGAGAGAGAGGAAGGCTCGGAACCTGGACCAAGTGAGGTGCATCAAAGATAAGGATGGGGGAGGCTCAAATTAAGCAGAGATGGCAGACTTACTTGCATGGACTTCTGAATGAAGAAAGGGACAGGGATATTGTGCTAGGCAATCTGGGGCATTCAGAGAGTCTCTGAGACTTTGGGTATTGTAGGCACATTAAGGTCGAGGAGGTCTTGGGGGCTATGCGTAAGATGAGCAGGGGAGAGCGACCGGGACAAACAAAATTCCGATTGAATTTTGGAGGTGCATGAGTAGAGCAGGCCTAGAGTGGCTGATTGGGTTATTTAATGTTATTTTCAGGATATAGAGAATGTCGCATGAGTAGAGGTAGAGTACAGTGGTGCCGTTGTATAAGAACAAAAGTGATATCTAGTATTGTAATAACTATAGGAGTATCAAGTTACTTAGTCATACCATAAAAGTTTGGGAGATGGTGGTAAAAGTAAGGGTGAGTAAGACTGTGTCTATATCTGACAACCAGTTCGAGTTTATACCGGGTCATTCGACTACAAAAGCTATCCACCTTATTAGGAGGTTGGTGGAACAGTACAGTGATAGGAAGAAGGATCTGCACATAATGTTTATTGACTTGGAGAAAGCATATGACAAGGTCCTAGGGAGGTTCTCTAGAGATGCCTGGAGGCAAAAGGTGTGTTGGTAGCTTATATTAGAGCGATCAAGGACATGTATGATAGAGATAAGACTTGGGTTAGGACAGTGGAAGGCAACTCAGAGCATTTTTTTTTTGTTATGGGATTACACCAAGGATCTGTGCTCAGCCCATTTTTATTTTCCCTAGTGATGGGCGCACTGACACACCATATTCAAGGAGAGGTGCCATGGTGTATATTATTCGCTGATGACATAGTTCCGATTGATGAGACGCGAGGCAGTGTTAATGACAGGCTGGAGGTTTGGAGACATACCCTTACGTCTAAGGGTTTCAAGTTGAGCATGACTAAGACAGAATATCTGGAGTGCAAATTCGACGTCGAGTCGAGGGAAATGGGCATAGACGAGGCTTGAATCACATGTCATCCCCAAGAGAAGTAGTTTTAAGTACCTAGGGTCGATTATCCAGGGGGCGGAGAGAACGACGATGGCATCACACAGCATATAGGGGTGGGATAGATAAAATGGAGGTTAGCATCAGGAGTCCTGTATGACAAGAAAGTGCTGCTATTACTCAAAGGTAAGTTCTATATATATATATCATTTTTGCAAAACAACCTTAATTACTTCCTAATAAATCCTGAATGCAAGAATGCAACATATTTTTGTATTTTATATTAATTTAACAAATAAACACGCAAAGACAAAAAATGCAAATAATAATTAAAAAATTACACAAAATTCACAGAATATCATACATAACACAAAACTATTTTATTTTAAATTTTTTGGGAGTAATTCTCATATATGGCAAAAATCTCGTGCTCACAGGGACGCAAGCGCTATGTGGATGATGATGGTGAACTTTGTCGGAGGCAGCGAAATAGGTGTTAAGGGTCTCGAAGGTCTTCTTGGGCTAGCACAAAGGCGACTGGTGGTAGAATGGAGTGGTCCAAGGCATAGTAGAAAAAAAGAAGACATTGTACCTAAAGTTAGTAGGGAGTACAAGCGAGGAGGAGATGAGGGCGAACAGAGAGAGGTATAAGGTAGCGAGGAAGGAGGCGAAGTTGGCGGTTACGGAGGCTAAAACTGCGGAATTTGGTCATTTGTACAAGGAACTAGGGGGAAAAGTCGGGGATAAGAAGTTATTTCGGATGGCTAAGGTGAGAGAGAGGAAGGCTCGGAACCTGGACCAAGTGAGGTGCATCAAAGATAAGGATGGGGGAGGCTCAAATTAAGCAGAGATGGCAGACTTACTTGCATGGACTTCTGAATGAAGAAAGGGACAGGGATATTGTGCTAGGCAATCTGGGGCATTCAGAGAGTCTCTGAGACTTTGGGTATTGTAGGCACATTAAGGTCGAGGAGGTCTTGGGGGCTATGCGTAAGATGAGCAGGGGAGAGCGACCGGGACAAACAAAATTCCGATTGAATTTTGGAGGTGCATGAGTAGAGCAGGCCTAGAGTGGCTGATTGGGTTATTTAATGTTATTTTCAGGATATAGAGAATGTCGCATGAGTAGAGGTAGAGTACAGTGGTGCCGTTGTATAAGAACAAAAGTGATATCTAGTATTGTAATAACTATAGGAGTATCAAGTTACTTAGTCATACCATAAAAGTTTGGGAGATGGTGGTAAAAGTAAGGGTGAGTAAGACTGTGTCTATATCTGACAACCAGTTCGAGTTTATACCGGGTCATTCGACTACAAAAGCTATCCACCTTATTAGGAGGTTGGTGGAACAGTACAGTGATAGGAAGAAGGATCTGCACATAATGTTTATTGACTTGGAGAAAGCATATGACAAGGTCCTAGGGAGGTTCTCTAGAGATGCCTGGAGGCAAAAGGTGTGTTGGTAGCTTATATTAGAGCGATCAAGGACATGTATGATAGAGATAAGACTTGGGTTAGGACAGTGGAAGGCAACTCAGAGCATTTTTTTTTTGTTATGGGATTACACCAAGGATCTGTGCTCAGCCCATTTTTATTTTCCCTAGTGATGGGCGCACTGACACACCATATTCAAGGAGAGGTGCCATGGTGTATATTATTCGCTGATGACATAGTTCCGATTGATGAGACGCGAGGCAGTGTTAATGACAGGCTGGAGGTTTGGAGACATACCCTTACGTCTAAGGGTTTCAAGTTGAGCATGACTAAGACAGAATATCTGGAGTGCAAATTCGACGTCGAGTCGAGGGAAATGGGCATAGACGAGGCTTGAATCACATGTCATCCCCAAGAGAAGTAGTTTTAAGTACCTAGGGTCGATTATCCAGGGGGCGGAGAGAACGACGATGGCATCACACAGCATATAGGGGTGGGATAGATAAAATGGAGGTTAGCATCAGGAGTCCTGTATGACAAGAAAGTGCTGCTATTACTCAAAGGTAAGTTCTATAAAGTTGTGGTTAGACCGGCCATGTTGTATGGGGCAAAGTGCTGGCCGGTTAAAAACTCTTATATTTAGAAGATGAAAGTAGCAGAAATGAGGATGTTGAGGTGGATGTGCGGGCATACTAAGATGGATAAGATTAGGAATAAAGTTATTCGGGAGAAGGTGGGTGTGGCTCCTATGGATGACAAGATGCGAGAAGCGAGGCTCAGGTAGTTTGGGCACGTGCGGAAGAGGAGCCCTTATGCTCCTGTGAGGAGGTGTGAGTGTTTGGCCTTGGTGGATACGAGAAGGGTAGAGGGCGACCTAAGAAGTATTGGGGAGAGGTGATCAAATTGGACATGGTGTTGCTGTAGATTTTCGAGGACATGACCCTTGATAGGAAGGTGTGGAGGTTGAGTATTAGGGTTATAGGTTAGGACGTAGTCGAGTCTGGGGTGAGGCTAGTTTGATAGGGTTGGCCTTAGACTGCTAGTGGTTAATGTTGTGTTCACACTATCCTTCCGTGGTTTCATAGCATCGGGGCTTATTTTCTGGTTTTGTTATTTCATTTCAATTATTTTCTAATTCTTATGATGCTTCTATTATTTCTTTGGTTTCTGTTTGATGGTACTAATATATAGTCCCTTCCCTTCTCTTCTCGTCTTTTTCGCCTTCTTGAGCCGAGGGTTTTTCGAAATCAGTCTCTCTACTCCTTGGGGGTAGGGGTAAGGTCTGGGTACACACTACCCTTCCCAAACTCCACTTGTGGGATTTTACTGGGTCGTCGTTGTCGTTGTTGTTGTTGTTGTCCTTATTTGTAATTTGGTACTTAAAAGTATTTTTTGAAAAGCTTGGTCAAACACAAATTATTGCCCAAAAAGGCTTTTCAAATTGATTAGCCAAACACAAACTGTTTTTCTCCAAAAGTATTTTTTTGAAGAGCACTTTTGGAAAAAAAATACTTTTCAAAATTAGGAGATTTTTCTAGCTTGGCCAAACAAGCAACTAATTTTGCAAGAACTAACTATTTTTTTACTTTCTAAAAATTAACCAATTAATGCATAAACTATCAAATTAAACTAGTTGATTAATCAAAACAACTAATATATTATTCTATTGTTTTTTGTTTTCTATTTTAACAAAAATGCAACTACATGCTGTTAAAAGCTAATAATGCAATTAAAGTCTAAAAATACTACAAATGAAAGGTAAAATATTTTTTGGGTGATTTTTTAATTTAAAAATATTCCTAATAATGGTAAAATGCAAGTAATCTATTGATGCTATAGAATGCAATCAAATAAAGAAACAAAATTCCTAAAATTCTATCAAGAATAATAAAAAATTATTTTAAACATTTTAGGAGTAATTTCATATATGGGGCAAAAATTTCGTACTCATAGATATGTCAAACAAACTCACGTGTTTATGTTTAGCAAATTTTCCAGTGCAAATGTCAATATGAGCATATTTTTTTTATATAACACTCTGCTTTGAGTTGAACTACTTCAACTGGCCCAAAATCAGATTAAGATGACCATAATTTAGTTTTCCTATCTACTAATTTGTGACTGAAGGTGTTAGTTGTGTCATTTGTGTGACTGATAAATATCTTGATTTCTTACCATGGTTTTCTTTTAATGATTAGTTTATTATTATATCAGTTTGCAAAATCGAGAATTGTTTGTCTGTTTCTAGTTCAATAGAAGATTGGTATATTTAATAGGGGAATTTGGATGAGACTATGTTGACCCTTAAGATTTGATGTTTATCATATGACATGTATGCTACTTTGATACTTAGTGTTGCTCAACCATCTCTGTGCGAAGCATGTTCCAAAGATTAGATTGATCATTTCACCTCAGCTCGAGCTGGTCTAAGTTTTTCCTCTCCAAATTGTCTAGTTAATCACCATTACAGCTCAGTATTCTTGCCCATTCAACAGAGTAATTTCACTAATGTCCAAGGAGTTTAAGGTTTAACTCATGTATTATTGGAGAATTAGAGTCCAGTTGACATTTGGCTGGAGTAGTAGTTTAATTCTTAGAAAAATACTTTCCCTGTTCTCCAGCTTGACGGACTTGAGCATTTTTTTTAAAATTGAAGCTCCTTTGCTATTTGTTGCTGTTTCTCCTGTGAGTAGGGGCACCAAATGAGGAGGTCCCTACAGAAGTTCTCTAGAGATGTCAGGAGGCAAAAGGTGTGTCGGTAACTTACAATAGAGGGACCAAAAGTTACTTGAGCTAAAATAAATTAATTTCAACAATAGGCAAGTCAATGACTGACCCGACCTTGGACGAGTTGGATAGGCCATCTAATGAAAGAATTTGGTACTTCACTTTCCCCAGAACTTGATCAGAAGATCTGGCTTTTGTCAATTACCAAAATTGGTTGTTTACAACAATCATTTAGTTGTATCACTATTATCCTTCGACTTATTTGTTGTCTCTTATGGTGCTGATACTATCAGTCTGGTTTCTGTTATTGTTATACATCTTTTGTCTCTGAGCCGAGCCGAGAGTTCCGGTAACACCCTCTCCACCCCTCCGAGGTAGGGGTAATGTCTGCGTACACATTACCCTCCTCAGACCCCACTAATAGAATTATTACTAGGTTGATGTTGATGTTATATTTAGTTGTATGACTAACTATTGTAATCAGAAAAATAACAAAATCAAGTAAAATAATCTAAATGAAGCAAACTCTTGAATAACTCACTCATTTGCAGTAAACCTAATGTTTTTGTCTGCATATCACATCACTTTTTTTATTTTCTTTTTTAATCCATCGCACACCGTCCCATCCAAGAGGATCAATAGCTTTCCCTCAATTGAAGGTGGAGATACTCAACCACCAGTGCAAACCTCATTTGTCTATTGGGTCGCCATTATCACTACCAAAACAGAAGTTCTAACCAAGAAATATAAAATGATGATAATATATTTAGTCACTGCAAAGAGTTGCACTTCGTCAAACACCCTTCCCCCTCTCCCTCTCTCCCTATGCATTGCAACCCTTAACGCGGTTGAGAATCATAAATAAATGTACAACTGCCTGAATACATGAATAAACACATAAACACAACGGCCAGAGCTTTACACTTCAAGCAGCATTTTGAACCCAAAGTCAACCATGGAGAAATAAAAGATTTTACTCCTGATCAATTTTTCTGATGGACTGCAACTTGGTGTATGTCCATATCCTTCAGCATAACTGAACGCCCACATGAATCACAAGGTGCAGTTCTTGATCCACAGACACTCTCATGCTCTGTAAGTCCTCTTAACCGATCCCTTGTATCTGCCGCAGAACTCCCTGCTTGCACCATGTCTCCACAAAACCGACATGTTACCAACCGTAAGGGACACTCCATAGATTGATGTTGAACCTGTTACAAAAAACTGATAGATTAACAACCCAAGAATAGTTACTACTACTACAACAAAAACAAAAACTAGTGTAATCCCACAAGTGTGATCTGAGGAGGATAGTGTATACGCAGACCTTACACCTACCTTGTGATGGTAGAGAGGTTATTTCCGATAGACCCTCGGCTCAGTAAAAGGCATAGTCACAGCATTGTTGAAAAGAAATGTAGTAATGGAAACCCAAAAATAGTGTATATCAAACAAAAGAAATAACTTTACCATCTTTTCTTTTGCAAGGACTATTCCACAAGGGCAATGCAGCGGTACATGAAATACTTTCTTGTGCTTCTCAATTTCTTCTTTCTGAAATGCTAACCCACATTCTTCACAATGGACATGGTTCTTGGCCTCATCCCTCCTTAAAACAACCCCACAACCAGTATGCTGACAGACAACATTGTGCCTGCTACAGTAGGCTTCATGCAGCGCTATACTCCTGGAAGGTATGTAATGCTTACAATTCCGGCATTCTACAGTGTCTGCATCAGCAGATAATGTGGAAGACACAGGTTGCTGTCCGCTCTTTGACTTATATGTGTCTCGAATGTTAACAGACACCTTATACTTGGTTGTGCCCTTGAAACCATAAACGCCAATACTGTATGTACCTGGTCCAAGGCCCAGATCCCTGGAGCCAAGGACCAAAGATTTTGAACCAATGTCATGAGATGACCAACCGTGCTGGTGCTGTGTGGGGAACAGTAATGGATGTTTAGAAACATAGAGGTCAGTATCTCCATCTTGGGTATCGGATTCTACCTTTATCTCCACTTCAACATCCCCCAAAGATATAAATCCCCAATTAACTTCGTCTAGTATGAACTTGTAGTATACATAGCTTCCTTCTGTGACCACCCCAGCATCTAGCTCCCCAAATAAGAGAGGTTCCAATACACACTGATTTGTGCTCTCAGCTGTCCGTTCTGCGCCCATTACATCAACTTCTATATCCGTTTCCAAAACAGATACACTCGAAGAAGGTTTCAGCTCAAGAACACGTAAATGGTACGTCAGAACACCATGCTTAACAGTCAGTATATTGCCTTCTGAAAGCGTGGCATGCTGACGAAGGCTTGTTTCAAGAACTGCCTTGTGATTAGGGATATCAGAAAATCCTGGTTCAACTGGCTGAAGTTTTGCATAAGTTCCTTTTGGTAGCCAGACATAACACACTTCAACCATAGGACCCATTGGAGAATCTGCAGGAAATAAGTTACTCCATATATGTGGAGGAAGCTCTACAGCACCATCATCGGCAGTGAACTCTAGGACTCCAGCATGTGTTGTCCGATTATTCTGCTCTGCATCCTTCAAGTCCGAAGGAGAAGATTGGTGAACTACAGAAACCCTGAAGTGTAGGGGTCCCTTGTCAAAGGCACCCTGATCAGACAATTCAGTGAAGCAAGATGGTGGCAATTTAATTTTATCTCCAGCACCCTCATAAGGTACAGCTTCCAAAATACGGGAAAATACAACTCCTCGTCCAGCTAACAGTTCTTCTTCAATTTGCTGGGTTGCCTGGAAAAAAAATCCAAGAGTTGGGTGTTCTCCAATATTAATTTCTTAAAGACAGCTTGAGCATCAACGACAGGTTTTACTAGAGATGATGAAGACAGCTAATTTCTCTTTGTATAAGGAAAAGTAATTTTTTAATCACATTTACCACTACACCAGAATTTAGCCAGCTAATTTCTTCTTATGGAAAGCCAAGAAAAGAAGAGCTTGCCTATTTAGAACCCAATTTGACAACAGATTGCAATGGTCTAGATATGTAATCAAGAAAATGAAATGAATGCATGAACTGGCCCCAACATTCATAAATTTATCGCAACTCTATGGTGCAGATAGAATAAACATAGCAAATTGCTAAAACCCCATGATCCCTCAACCAAAAAGAATACAATTTGAACAAGAGAACAAATATAACATACACCGAAATGAATCAGTCTGTCTGTATTCACCACCCACATCCACAGGGCAGTTATTCTCAGCCTCAGTCAATTGATAACTCGAGAATCAGCTAATGCTTAGAGCTTACAACTTTCAAGGGCGAGAAATAACAGACGTCATAAGAGCACTGGTATTCAGAAGATTCCAGCTAAATTTATTGGGTGCAGCACTTTACACAAATCCCCAAGTGTAAAGTCAATGAAGCAGGAGCGAATCCTTACTTGATTGATTCAAACACATCTTTGCCAAATGGACCCCGAAAGGATTGATTCTATTTTTTATTTGTATATAACACACATGGAGCACATTGTGCCATTGACCTAGGAATCTGAAAATATTGCTTTTCTTTGAAGTTAAGAAATGACTAGCAATCTGGTTTGAGTACACATGGCACTTTGAAATATCCATACGTGTAGCAGGCTTTCATCATGTGGCTTAACTAAGCAGAAGTGAGAAAGAAGTCAGGATACAGTTTTGAGAAGATAACGTGTTATAAAAAGCTTTTTCCCGTAAAGGCAGACTATTCACAGCTGAAGAAAGGAAGCAGAAAACAAAAAACAATCATAAGTGTAATAATTCTTGCCGTGTCGACAATTAACAAGTAGAACTAAAAAAGGACAAACAAATTTCTAGATTATAAAGTGGCTCTTCCAATGGAAACTAAAGTAGTTACACTTACTAAGAATCCTAGTAAAATGTGCTTGCTTTTCATAATTCATCAATTAAAAAACTAATAAGTAATAAATGACGTGGTTACATAGGCCTGCTAATATCTAATCTACTTCATTGTTGAACAGATGTCCACAAATTTGCCATGTCTTTTATATCCTAACATGGAAAACTCTCGGAGGCCGTTTGGTTCCAGGGGTAAGGTGGGATATCCTGGTATAGAATTTGGGATAAAATTTAGCCCCTGTTTTGTTGTCAGTATTAGCTATAATTTTATGCCATATGACTAAGGATTATTTATCCCACCTGTAAAATGACCATGTTACCCCACAAGCCCTTTACTAATGATTCTAAAAATAGTGAAATGGCATGTCAATTCTGGTATAGGATTAACAAGTGATTTATTTACATCAATTGCATATTGTTATTCTGAGGATTCTTTCAGTTTGATTTGGATTTTGAATTGGATTTGAAATCATTCCCTTCTTTGTTGATGCTTTGGATTCTGTTCATTACAGAATTTGGATGTGAATTTGCAGCAGGCGAACGAATACGGTCAAAGCTGTCACTGGACCTTGCTAATATTCGTATGTATTTTTTAAATAAATGATTCACTTAAATTTAAATCACTAAATTATCCAAGGTTAAAATTGGAAGCTAAAAATTCATCCAACTTCAGACCAAACATATGCTTTGGATCATACACCGTATATCCCATATTTCATCCAATGAACCAAACAAAACAATAGCACTAAATAATCCAGGGATTACTAATCACACGATTATAATCCCGGGATAAGTGTGTCAGCTAACCAAATGACCCCTTAATATCAGAAGTATTTGGTATAAATCAAAAGCATAATACATTTGTGGTAGTTTAACTAACCACATAAACAAATTCAACAGGTAACTTGTAATAACCCGATTTTTTTATATACCTATTAATCATGAAATTGGAGAATCAATTTTTATTTATAGTTATTGGGTCAAATACTAAGTTAGTGGAAGGGAATTTATTATAATATATAAAATAGTATACTAAATAAGTGGCTAATTTTTAAACTCTACTTATTTAGTTGACTTTAGTTAAAGAGTATTAAACGAAAAGGAGTGGGCCAAGCCCATTCTCTTGATCTAGTTGCTGCCACATTTTAGGACTTTAAAATAGGAAAATTTTGGTTTCATAGGTCATTATTATACAGTAGAGAATAACGGAGAGCACTTATGGTGGAAAGGGATAAGGGATTGACTACGATTTGGTTTGATAGATTACTGGGTGGAATCTTTTGTGGGGAAGCTAAATAATCAAATATTTCATCAATTTTCCTACAATAGTATGTTGCTTTCAAGTTGCGGAGAAGTGACTATTGTTTATACGTTTATGATGATGATGCCAATGATTGGCACAAATGATTATAGTAATGCTTGAGCTTGTAAAATTTAATATAAGATTGGGATTTAAGAATGAGTACACCAGTATTAACTCTGCACTGGCTAATCTATTCGCTCAAGCTACTATTTCGGTTTCTATTTTTTTTATTAGGAGACACAATGATTAACCAATGATTTGCATAACAATTAAGCGACTTTACGATTAAAGTAATGATGATGGCTTCATGAGGAATGAATATGTTAATTAATAGCAATCTAGAGGAAGTATGATATAAACCAACGTAATCACCTTCGGAAGCCACTGTTTAAGCAGCTTTGTACGGCTAAAAGTATCGTATTTAACCCATTCATGTACATATTTTAATTTAACTTGACCGAGGGTTGACTTTCCGAAAATTGTTCACCTAAACTAATTAGGACATATTATTTGATATTTTTGGTAAGTGGGACTTTAAGCTTTAATGCTTGCTTTTCAAAAGCCGTTTTGAAAGTATATTTTATTTGCATGATCCAAGTGTTGGGACGAGTATGTGCTCGGCAGAATTGGTGGTCTTCGACTAGCCGCAATATTATTTTTTTTAAAAGATTGAACGTATTTAATAAGTGATTTGTGGCTTCGTGCCACAGCGTTGGGCGTTTCGTATCATTCATTTGCTTGACGTGATATACATATTAAGAGCATACATAACCTGCTATAATATGTTAGAGAGACATATATATATTGTTGTAATATATTAGGGACCTATACATGCTGCCATAGTATACTTTAGGGCATTCTGTATGTCTCAAAAGTATATATATCACAGCAGCGAAAGAATGATATGCGACGCTCCAACGCCATGACACGAAGCCACAACACACCACAAATCACTTATTACATATATAAGTTCAGTATTTTTCACAAAATAATACATTCGGAGCTGGTCAAAATCCGCCAATTCTGCTAAGCATACGCTTGTCCCAACACATGTACCAGACAGACAAAATATATTTTCAAAACGGGCTTTCAAAAGCAGGCATCTAAGCTTAAAGTCTCGTTTATCTAGAAAACTTTCATCTATCTTGAAATGTCATACCAAAAGGGACCCTAATAGCCTTAACATATCCAAAATATCAAATAATACGTCTTACCTAGTCTAGGTGAACAATTTTCGAACAAGTCTAAATCAAAGTCAACACTCGATCAAATTAATCAAAACATGTGTACAAATTAAGGTCAAACGTGATACTTTTAGCCGTGCGAAACTGCCAAAGCAGTTGCTTCAAAAGGCCATCACGTTAACCTATATAATACTTTCTCAATGATGCTAAATTCCTATAATTACCATATGATTATTTATTTCCTAATCAAGCCATCATCATTACTTTAATCATATAGTTCCTTCATTATTACACAATTTATTGATTAATCAATATGTTTCCTAATTAAAAATAAAAAAAATAAAAGTCAAAACAGTAGCTTGAGAAAACAGATTATTTAATGCTAAATCAAATACCTGTGTACTCTTTATTAAATCTCAATCTTGTATTAAGTTTTACAAGCTCAATCATCACTATACTAATTTGTGTCAATCATTGGCATAATCAACACAAAAGTATAAACAATAGTCTCTTCTCTGCAAATTCAATGTAATAGAAAAATTGATTTAATACCTAATTATTTAGCTCCTCCACAAAAAATTCCACCTAGTAACCTATACGACCAAATCATAACAAATCTCTTGTCACTTTCTGTTGTAAGTGTTATCTATTATTCTCCATTGTATAATGAACTAAGAAACCAAAATTTTCCTATTCTAAATCCCTAGGTCCTCAAATACAACAGCAATCAAACCAAAAGATCGGCTTGCCCGACTCCTTTTAGTTTAATACTCTTAATCAAAGCCAGCTAAATAAGTAGAAATGAAAAATTAGCTACTATCCACTTATTTAGTACACTATCTTATATATTATAATAAATTCTCTTCCACTAGCTTAGTATCTGCCCCAATAATTACAAATAAAAATTAATTTTCAACATCATGATTAATAGGTATATATAATAAAAATCGGGATATTACATAACAGCATCAACGAATTGACCCCCTTTTTCCTGTTACGCCTTCCCTTATCATCCTTATTCCAAAAGGAGAAAACACTTGGAGCGGGTCTACCATAAGGCAACAATCCTATATACATATTCTATTCGTCAAGATTGTATCTAACTCCATGGAACCTTACAAAGTTCATACCCTACTTGTACACCTATTTTTCGTGTCATGATCCCAACTTAGTTATTTCTCTTTTTCTCAGTGAAGCCACTAAATGTTGGAAATTGTATTCTTGACTTATTAATAATACTCAAGCATGGAAACTGAGCAACCTTTAAAGTGATTATGACGAAAAAATTAGACATATATCTATCCGACCTAAGATCAAATGGTCGTTCCACAAATTCTTTAATGATTGAAGTGCATCAAGCTTCCCCACTAACCAATAATTCTTTACATCATTTTGTGTAACAAACTTGGCGAATAGGCCCACCCTTTACCCACAAGTTAACTCATCCTTTTTTGCAACAACTCTGCTAAAATAGGGTTCAAACCAAGGGAGTCATTGAAGCTATTTTGCCAACATAAGGTCGCATAGTGGAAGTATCACCCCAAATAGTTTCAATTTTAAAAACACATGCCTTGCAGGAATAACTACAATATACTATTGCTCCAATGGTATGACATTAACACAGAAAAGATAACTTCACTCCAAACGTATCCTTTAGAAACCATGCATCATCCTACTTCTCACCCACAAAATTAAGAGATTTTCCTTCCCACTTCACCAATAAAGTCCTGTAGATTTTCCCACGCCCTCAAACCTAATATAATTGAGAAAGACAACTCCAACAATGACGTGCATTTTTAATCCTATCCTGATGCCCAGGGATTCCTTCCTGCACTACTGTATATCCCTATCTTCAAAATCTCACTCCTAAAACCCTTTATAAGGTCATTTATAGCTTGTTTGGCCAAGCTTCTAAAATCAGCTTATTTTGAAAAGTCTTTTTTTCAAAAGTGTTTTTCAAAAAACACATTTAATTGTGTTTGGCTAATTAATTTGAAAAGCACTTTTGAGCAGCAACTAGCATTTTTTTAAAAGTATTCTAAGTGTATTTTTCTCAAAAGTACTTTTCAAAAAGTGCTTTTTGGAAGAAGTTACCTTTTTTCTTAAAAACTGTTTTTAGCTCCTAATCAAAAGCATTTTGTTCCTTCTAAAAGCTTGACCAAACACCTTAACTTTGTGAAAAAAGCACTTTTGGCCAAAAAGAAGCTTGGCCAAACAGGCTATTAGGCATCTTTCAAATTTTTCATCTTCTTAGCTTTGTAGCAAACAAATTTCACATGAAGGAAACATGCTATGAATCTCACTCTCCCTCTGTATCTTATCTTACTGAAGGCCAATCCATGGCAGATCCAAAAAAGATCAAACTTTATCTTTACAGAATTCACGAGTCACTATTTGATACATGAGATGATGCAAAGTGCAAAAGCCCCTTTCAGGTAAAAGTACACATTTTCAAGCCCCCAAGGCTTTGATCTAGTGGCAAGAGTGCAGCTCGCTGCGAGTTGAAAAGCCTGGTATTTAAGTGGAGATGGCAGAGGGACGAGCCCATTATACACCTGAGTTTCGAACCGAGAGCCTCTGGGCCTCATGGATTTCTCGGTTATATAAAAAAAATACACGTTCTCAAGTCTACTGTTTGTTAAAGTATTCTTGTTTAGTGGAACTAGTAGCTCAAAATGCAAACTTGACATAGTAAATAGCAACTTAGGACTACCTAACAATTACATCAAAGTAAAACATCCTTTTTTTTAATGAATAACAACTAAATTAGAATTATGGTCTAAAAAGATCAACAAACTAACACCCAATTAAGAACTATTTGCAAAATTGACAAATACCCAATTCCCAGATCAATCAATAACTCAAAAATAAAGCAACCCCATAAAAATATAATCAAATAAAATTATACCTTAGCTTGGGCTTGAGCAGCATCAAGGCGGCGAGCACGTTGAACAGCTTCAATAGCTTCACGTTGACGAACGGCTTCTTGTTTGGCTTTTTTCTCTCTGTCTAATTTCAATTTAGCTTTCTGCTTTCTATCCTTTTGCTCTTTCTCCAGCTTCTCTCTCGCTCTTCTCAGCTCAAAATCCATTCTTTGTTTTTTGCTTTACGAAATTTCACAACTTCTCTTCTATTAGCAATGTGATGGATTTTGTTGAATAATTTCTGATATATAGGACAACTGGTCGGTCCAAGGGAATGTGTCAATGGGAGAATTCCTCCTTGATTTTCCGATATCTTGATGGAAAAGGCAACTTTTCTCTAACCTTAAACTTGATTTGTAAAGATCGAGAATAATCTGGGCCTTTCTGGATGAAACCCGAATTTGATGGGCTGCTAGCCCAAACATATTAATTAGGCCCAATAATTATGGGTTTTTAGCCCGTGCTAGAAACTATTTACATTCTGTAGCCGAATATAAAATTTATATAATTTTTATATATAACACACATAATATATATATATACAAAAAATATATTTTTTAAGCCTATTATTTTGAGAGCGGATATACAGTGTCATTTTCTCAATAATTAATTATCTCATGTTCGTGTCTTGGTGGATTGGTTAATAAATTAATAAGAAATATATATTTTTAGCTGCTGCCAAAAATAATAGTAAAAAAGTTATTTGTGCTATATATATATATATATATATATATATATATATATATATATATATATATATATATATATATATATATATATATATATATATATTTTGGCTAACAAATGAAATTAGTTTTGGTTGTCCAGCCAATTTAGTATTTTGCACTAAATTTAATCTTGAATAATGAAATTAGTTTGATTTATTTTAATTTTTTCACAATAACGTGGCTCTTTCTGTTTGATGTTCTGATTGGACTTTCAGTCGATGACTTCAAATATTCGGGAGATTTTTTAAAAATAATCAGATTTATAACTGGTCGTTCAAAAATAGCCCAATTTTAAAAGTAATCGAAATTTAGTCACTTTTTATGTAAAGATAAATCTGAGCGAAAACACTGTTCAAAACCCGAAAAATACTCTAGTATATTATGCTGGAGTTCCAGCATAAATATACTTGAACTCCAGCATATTATACTAGAGTTCCAGGATAGTATGTTGGAACTCCAGCATAAATACACTAGAACTTCAGCATAATATACTGGAGTTCCAGCAAGTATAATGGTCCAGTATAATATACTGAAGTTTGGAGCACCAGTGCTCCAGTCTCCAGTATATTATATTGGAGCCAGCAAAGTATACCGGTCCACGCATAATATGCTGGAGTTCATACACAAGTGCACCGAACTCCAGTATATTATGCTGGACCGGTCTCTATTACAGCAAAACGATGGCTATTTTTCATTAACTTGGTAAACGCTGGCTATTTTTAATTGACCAATCCGAAAACTGGCTATACCGTGCTATTTTTACCAAATATTCTGTCTTAAATTTATAGAAATCAATTACGTATGATTTTCACTAGCAGTGTGGTGGGTTCAGCTATTGTGAATTCGAACTTATTTATTGCATACTTGGATCAAAACATTCCTAGGACAATCAATAGCCATATTATGATAATTATACTTTTCCTAATGGTGAGTTAGAAGAGTTATAAAATGGTCCAAGAATTGAAAAGTGGAATATATGTTGGCACATTTCAAATGTTAGTTAAATAAGACACCAATCCATAAATAAGCCCATTCCTACTAGCAATTAGGGGTGTACAAAGGAAACCGATAAACCGCACTAACCCGATAATCCGAGTCAAACCGAAAAAAATAACCCGACTATGGTTTGATTTATTTAGTTTGGTGTTGGAGAAAAAAACCCGACCATACTTGGTTTGGTTTGGTTTTAACTAAGAAAGTCAAACCGAAACCAAACCAACCCGACATTACTATATAAATTTTTTATATATATTTAATATATAAATACTTATGTGATGTAATTTATAAATATTTCTTGAACTTTTTCATAATTTTATCTTTTAAGGTATTATTTTAAGGTTGGATTTAGAATTTTTGAATGTTCCAATAAGTTTTATAGCCACTAATATTAGTAACTTAAATAATACTAACAAAATCCCAAACCAAAATCAAATCAGTACTAATGCTAACAAAAGACATTCAATTCAATACTACGAACGACAATGTATTGAATATCTATTTTTTGTTTAAAATCAAATCAATACTAATGCTAACAAAAGACATTCAATTCAATATTACGAACGACAATGTATTAAATATCTATTTTTTGTTTTGCAATAATTTAGATAAAAATGTATAATCTATTTTTATTTTTTCTTTAGCATTTAGTCATGTAATTAATACTCCCTTATTAGTCTACTTATTTTAGCATGACTTAGTACTTTTAGATTATGTTTATTTTTTATAATTAGCAATTTTATATTACATAATTTTATTTTTATTGTCGAATATTTTAGGATAATGCCATGACACATCTCATATTTTGTATTGACTTCTTGGAAAATACCTTATATAGTTGTATCTTACTAGGATAAAGAAATTTTGAGCACAAGTTATATGTTTTGTGCTACGAATTTAACGGAGAAAACCCTCGAAAATTCCCGAATAACCCGAAAACTCGTGAAAACCCGAGTTTTATTAGTTTCGTTTGGTCTTTAAATTTAATAACTCGACACAATTAATTTGGTTTGGTAATTACAAAATACGAACCAACCTGACCTATGTACACCCCTGATAGGAACAATTAGAAAGAACCAAGAACTTCCTATTATCAAGAGCTAATAGCCAATGTTACAAAGATGAAATTAGGAATTGCTATAGGCGTGTAAATGTAGTATTTAAGCGCCTCGAAACAACTATAGAAATTAAAGTCTCAAGATAGTTAATGTCTCAGTTACTCTTTGTATTTTTTAAACATATACTTTTCTCGAGCCGAGAATCTATAGGAAACAATTACTTTTATTACACAAATAGAGATAAGGTTGTCATACACTCCACCCTTCTCATACCTCACTTGTGAGATTATACTAGATTAAGAGCGGATTTATCGCCCCAATCGGGGGCACGTGAACTCATAGTCTCATCGTCAAACTAGGTATAAAATACACATATTTTCTAAAATTAGTGTAATATTATTTGTTGACACCTATACTCTAAAAAGATTGAATGGTGCACTTGGTTGATTATTAAGTTGTTTAGCCTGAGGAATAGGAATTGATTCCTGCTTAAACTACTTTTTCCACTTTTTTTTAATGGTGCAATCATATTTAAGAAATTTTAAATTTGCCTCTGCACAGGATATGTTATATTGTTGATGATAATATCTCAATAGGTAGAAGGACACCTAATGCACATTTTACACATTGTACTTATTGTAGTTGTAGTATTTGAACCCTAAGAATATTGTGTGTTGTGTATGCCATCATTTATATAATATGTTGTTAGATATCGTTAAATCATAAATAAAATAAACCACATGGATAACAATTTACATCAACCATGTCTATGTCGAAGGTTATATATCTGTAATCAGATATCATATTCATATACAGAGACAATTGTAGCATCGCGATGCTGTGGAGACACATGGCCCATGAACTGTCTTTTTTCTGTCTTTTGACCTTTTGGTTTTAAAAAGTTCCTAATTATATCTATATACGTCATTAACCTACTAAACAACTAGTCCATCTAATTAACGCTTAAACAAACTCAAATAAGTTAACCATTCTTATAAAATAGTCTTAAAGCGTAAAATAGTTAATTAACACCAGACTGCTCATTTTTACTTTTTTTTCTTTTCTTTTTTTTGCTTTTTGAATAAGCAACTAACTGGGCGTTTGAACATATGAATTGTAAAATTTCAAAATAAGGTGAAAAAAATTTCAAGTGAAAATGGTATTTGAACTTTATTAATAGGGTGTTTGACTAAGCTTATAAGCTGGTCAAATTAGCTTATAAGCACTTTTTGCTTATCTATGTGTTTGGTAAAATTAAAAGTGCTTATAAACCAAAAATAAGTCAAAAATCATAAGTTGGTCTCCCCCAACTTATCAAATTTCAGCTTATAAGCATTTTAGATTTGACCAAAATATTTACTATTCTATCCCTAAAATACTTCTTTTTAAAACAAAACTCTTCGTATACCCAGTTCTTCGGCTGCTTATTATTAATTTCAGCACTTTTATCCAAACACGTAACTGTTTATTTTTTAAATCAGTTTCAGCACTTAAAAGTGCTTTTCAGCACCTAATGCTTATCAGCTACTCTAAATCAGTTAAGCCAAATGAGCTCTAAGTTGTGTTTGGACATGAATATAATTTTGGGTTGTTTTTGAAGTTTTGTGAGTGAAATTTTGAAAAATAAATTTTTGGAGTTTTTCAAAATTTCGAAAAATTTTCAAAATGCATTTCAAGTGAAAATTGAAACTTTTATGAACAAACGCTGATTTCGGAAAAAAAGTAAAAAAAATTGGAATAAATGGAAAAAATTCTTATGTCCAAACGGGCTCTTAAATTTGTCTAAAAGGAAAACAAAAAGAAGCTCTGACTAGATGAACAATACCTCTTTTTATTTGGTAGTACTATTCTCCGGAATCAAAATGTGATTTCTTTGGACTCAAAGAACAAAAATATGTGGAAAAGAACATAGCGACCATAATATATATAGCGTTTTATTAAAAGACGTTATACCTTTACGGTCGTTTGCCCAATTAAGTATAGCGTCTTTTAAAAAGACGTTATATATATAGCGTTTTTCACTAAGACGCTATATGTATTATCTAGGCCCACAAATAATTGTTTAGGTGTTAACTCACATAATAATAATTCAATTGGGTATAGCGTCTTAAGCTAAGACGATATACCTCAACTAATTGAGCCACCAGACTAGTTTTTCTCTTATTTAAGGACTTTAAGGATTTTGTAGAAATTCATTCAGAAATATTCTAAATCTTGTGAAATTTTTCTTTGTTAAATTGTTTGCATCTTGTCGTAATGTATGAAGAGCAAAGAATTAGGGTTTCATTATATTTGGGGGTGAGGTTGTGGTGGAGAATAACTCAGTAAACTATAGTTTATCTCTACAGTCTCATGTTAAGTTGCCACTTACAATGGAGTACGATACATTAGTATCGTTGTTATGTAAAAAAATGAGTATGAGCAAACGTTCAGTGAATCTTAAAATAATCGGAAGATATATGTGTTTTGTGGCTCCGCAAGGGGTTGCTTGTTATGCTGAGTTTAACATCGAAAACGATGAAACTCTGAGAGATTTTTTTAGGACTCCGGATGAATACTGGGGATTTGTTGTGATAAAACTATTGGAAATTTACATCAAGGATGAAGATGTTCGCAATAATGAGGTTGTGCAACGTAGGGAAATCCTTCAATCATCGGATGGTTATTTTGGAGCAGTTATAGTAGAACAGGTTCCAGCTGAAAGAGTTTGGCCGGATCTAAATTTATCTCCATCGGCGAATGAGGAGCGAGGAAATAATTTCTCCCATAGTATATATAATCCACAAGTCGAGTGGTAAACTTGAATTTTCTTTTGTGTTACGAAGTATTTTTTATATTGTATTTGTATTAATACGTATATATTCCACAGGGGGTACCGACCAAATATGAATTTTACAAATTATGAACCAACAGTCAGTTGGAATATGCCTAGTTTTTATGTGTTGGATCATGGTGGTCCATCCGAGAGTCAGCATCAACAAGATAATGTGCATCATGGGATATCAACATACTATGATTTGTAAGTGAATATATAAAGTTATATGTATTGTTTGGACCAATTTGAGCTACATATTATTTCTTTAGTTGTGTAGTGAAAACGAGCAACTTGATGGTCATGTCCTTACTCAATTGCCCAAAGACGACGTATTTACTCGGGATCTAGCAGATGCGCAGACTCGGGTAGAGAATAGTGATTATGACAATAGCCGATGAGTCTGGAGATGACACCTCCTTCCTTGACGAGGGTGGTGATGAGGAGGAAGAGAATGTCGAACCTGATTTGACGAGTCATGCTCCACCTCCCGTTAGACCAAGAGTGTACTAGCCCTACGTGTCATTTTATTCAAGTCATATTCCCTACCTTGATCATTTGGAAAGTATGCCGGATGTGAATGCCCTCACAAGGGATACTGACGAAATTCGGACAGCAATATGTGATGAATGTAGACCAACGGTGCTGTCAAAGGGCATGTTTTTTTTCTGATAAGGTGCGCCTAATCAGAATGATGAAAATGTACAACGTAAAAGAGTATCGTGAGATAATGGTATGAGAGTTATCTCCGTATGTATACAAGGTTGTATGTCGTGGATGGTTTACGGGTTATAATTGGATGCTGCATGCAAGGAAGAAGAAAACAAATATGTGGGTTGTAGGTAAATACATTGGCACCCATAGTTGTGAAATGGACACATTCAGTGGAAATCACTTTAACTTAGATGTTGACTTGATTTCTCTTGTCATGATTCTACACATTGAAGACTTCATAAGGTACATGATCAAAAAGTGTATTACATCTGTCCACCAGGAGCGTGGGTGTACCATTACCAAAAGAAAGGCATTTCTCGGGTGCAAATGTGCGTTTGAAATTGTTTACGGTGACTGTGATAAGTCATTTGCATCTTTACCCCGGTACATGGTCGCATTGCAACCCTTTAACCCCGGGATGGTTGTTGAATGGAAGCTTGAGTGGAGTCCGTGAATACTAAAATATATATTCAGATACGTGTTCTGGGCACTCAAACTACCAATTGATGATTTTGTGCATCGCCGACCAGTAATATCCATAAGCGACACTCATGTCTATGGAAAGTATGATATTAAGTTGTTGATCGTTGTTACAGTAGATGGTAATGGACAAATATTTCCCCTAGTTTTTGCTATTTATGCAATGAAATCCAAGAGACGTGGACACTATTTTTGAACCACTTGAAGGAGCACGTTATCAAATAATATTCAGGTATTTATCTAATATCTGATTGGCATGACGATATTTTAAGGTCTGACAACATTTGCCTTAATAGTAGGAACAGTCTATGCATACCACCGTTATTGTGTGAGGCACTTAAAGGCCAATTTTCAAAAGGCACATCCCAACAAGAAATTGCATGATTTAATGTGGATGGCTGCAACTGATCACCAGAAGTGCAAATTCAGGAGGCACATATAATCGATCAGCCAGGAAGACGAAAGAGTCTATCATTGGTTGATGCGACATGAGCTTGACAACTAGGCATTGTATGCAGATGGTGGCAGACGATGGGGAACCCTGACTACAAATGTGTTAGAGTCTTTAACGGGTTATTGAAGTCTGCACGTGGATTGCCTGTCATTGCCATGGTGTGGATGTCATTCAAACAGATGACGAAGAGGTTTGTTGAAAGGAATAGAGGTGCATAAAAATTGATAGATAGGGTGTTTAATGTATGCCAATACAAATGAAAAGATTCGAGAAATACAAGAGGTGAGCACATTGGCATTCATTTTTATAGTATTGCAACGAGCGAAATAGTTTTGAAGTTCGCACCGCTATCAGTCAAAACTGGGAGAATAATACACACATTGTAAATAAAGCCAGCAGGTTGTGTTCTTATGGGAAATGGTCCATCTACCATATGCCGTGCTCACATGTCATGAAGTGCTTTCAACAAACATGTTTCGCTGCAACCCGATACATTGCTAAGGAATATAGTGTTGTTGCATACTTAAACACATATAATGGACGGTTGCAGCCAGTGAATGCTGAGCATTATTGGCCGCCAAAACCATTGAAGATGGTGTGTAACAAGGAGTTTTTGTGTAAGTTACAAGTGCAACAAAAGAACGCATATACGAAACTAAATGGATGTTGGTGATAGAATTTATGCGCGTAAATGTGGAATATGCTCGCAAACAATACACGACCATCGTAAATGTCCTTCAACTGGTTTGGGTGGAATTGGTAATCCAGCTCCTGGTGGAAGTGCATATAATGTTTCTAACTATCATGAATGCACGTAGTGTTTTGTTTCCATAATGTGGTTGTAATAAGTGTATGTACTTGTTTATTTTGTAAAATGTATAAAATAAATTGTGTTTGAATTGCTGATAAATTTTATTGATATTTAACATTAATACTTCAGTACAACAATCTAACATAAGTCCATTTAAAAAAAACAATTATCATTCGCCATTATCTTCGTTGTCTGACACTATTTCATTGTCACTGTCTTCAATTTCTTCGTCAACATCGTGTATGTACCCTTTAGGACCGAGGGAATCCTAATCTAGGCCCCAGTTGACACACATTTCTCGCATTTTATCGGTATCATCAAGAAAACCACTTGCTCGATATCTACAACAATATGGGACACCTACATCCAACATCTGTGGTTGAAACTTAGGAAGTCCCTCCCACTTGACAACTGTTGGGAAAACATGATCATTGTCTCTATGCAATTTATCATTTTCTAATAAATCCAGTACCGATCCTCCCTTTCTCTCAAGAAGTTAAGATCATCCATTGCATGATAAACATCAAGTTTTTTTCCATCTATATAATCTCCTTCATCAAATGTTTAATCACTTCTGGTTCATCTTTGTGTGTGTTTGTTTGGAAGGCTGCAGACAATGCTTGTGCAACAACAAGCTCGTGCCAGCGATACAGTACTTTGTAATCACACCGTTTTGAGTAAAGGGGAACCTATTATAGTTTTTGCCCCAAATTCGCATACCTTCAGGCTTTGTAAAATGTGTTTCGCCCTCAATAATGTGCCCTGTGACTTTGAGATCAATGTTTATATTGATATACTTATTTTCCAAGGTATGAAGAACACCATAACACTTGTTATCACTCAAATTAGCGTAGCAACCTAGCATATTTTTTCAAGGTAGGGATCGATAGTGTTAAGACATGATCCATGGAGATCTGTTGAACTACCATCACTCTTTTACCTCTTTTTGAACCACTTGTTAAATATTAGTGGCATTTTTTTAATATATGTTATAATATTTATTGAAAAGGTCTTTGAAATACATATGAATTGTTTCAATTTAAGAAGCTTTTTTATACCCGAAATAATTATTAGCATGGGAAGCATAGCGTGGTTACATACCAAGTAATGTGTATTGTCTTGTCGACCTAAAAAAGTTGTCGTTCTGGATAAGGTGTATTCTGTAAAACCTTTATTGTACTGTAAAGAATCATTAGCACGCAAAGCTAGCGCGGTTATATACCACATTATGTGTATTATCTTGTCAACCTGATAGAGTTGCCGTACTGGAAAAGCTATCTTTTGGAAATGTTGTATTGTACCGTAAGATATCATTAGCTATAGAAGCATAACACAGTTAGATACCACGTTATGTGTATTATCTTGTCAACCTGATAAAGCTGTCATTATGGAAAAATTATATTGTACCTTAAAGAATTATTAGCATGCGAAACATAACACTGTTACATACCACGTTATGTGTTTTTTTTTTCTTGCCAATAAATAACTAGTGCATTTTAGTTATTATTTGTTCTTAACCAAAACAAATAGCAAACTTACTATAATTTTTTTTATTTTTCTTGCATTATCAAATGTCTATACGCAATGACGCACCAAGGTGCTATTCCAGCAAACGTGCGATTATGAAGTCATGTTGGTCAGATGGTAATGTTGGGCGCAGATACTGGATGTGTCTATACAGGTTTGGAGACAATGACGGAAATCATTATATGTTTAAGAAATGGTACGATGAACTCGTTATCAGGAATACTAAAAATCAATGTTTCAGTATGTTTGGAATATGAACAATGAATACCAACGCCAGATATCTGAAATGAAACAACAAATTGCAGCACTGCAAGAGAAACTAAAAGAGGCGGAAGAAGAAGAAAATCAAATGGAAGAGAAATTTAAGTGGTTGGAGCAGAGAATAATGGGCGATAGTGACTAAGCAAACACATAAATATGTTAAGTGTGGTATTTTATCTTTATATTTTCCGTGTCAAATATTTTCATTAGTTGTATTGGATTTAAATTATGTTTAGTTGATATGTTTTTTTTTCCAGTTGTAGTATTAAAATAATAAAGAAATCGATAAATAAAAACATCATGCGCATATAATGCAAAACCAAAGATAAAGTTGCTATAATTTACTTATTGTCATATGTACATAAAATTAATGTATCCCACAACCTTTATGCTTTAATGAAGCAGTTGGCCTCGGGCGCATCCAATACCGCCCGGCTACACTATCAGGATCATCCTCATCATGTTGCCTCTTTATCGGAGGATGAGTTGCGGCATGATCATTAGTAAGGCTGACAGGCTCGGTAGAAGAGGTCGTCGGTGCAGCAGTAACCTACAAAATAATGAGATATTTAAGTATATGAAATATATATTAGCAATGTACATGCTAGCTAAAAAAAAAATTAAAATGTCTTACCATGGTCTCAGCGGGCTCCTGAGTATAATCATCCGTCTCAGGCATGTCATTGTCACACATAGTGGCCTTCGCGACAGGCGAGGATGATGGCTTCAAAAAAATATACTTTAGATATTTATGACTAATCAATGAGATAAACACAAATATAAGTGATAGTAATACAAACTAACCAAATCCTGTGGAAGATCCTCAGCATCCCTCGATGGTGAGCCATAACTAAGTCGGTGTCCACTATCCACATCTCTTACCGGACTAGAATCAACAACCCTCGATGCCTCTGGTAGGTCAGAAAAATACGCATCCTAGTCCTATGAGGTAAAGGTCGTGCCCGCGATCGGCAATGGAGGTGACAGGGTCACCTGCGAAGTCCCTGGAGTAAGCCCTAAGCTAAATGATGGGATATCACTAGGATCAGGGTGGTCACCCAGTAGATCAACTCCAACATCCTCAGCAGGTGCCTCAACGCCCCTTTGTTGGGGACCACCTCCTCGCTGACCCCCACGACCTTGTGGGACACCCCTACCTCGTTGGACACCCCTGGCACATCGACCACATTCAGGATGCATTGCTGGTCCACGATGGTACTGCTATGACACTATATAATCAGCCTCGTGTCCTAAGCGCTCATCATCCCAGGCTCACCGCAATGTCCGGGTAGGACGAACTGACCGCCAACACAATGAACATGACTCTCGACGAAAAGTCGGGTAATAATGCGGTACCAACCCATATACGCATGCTCGCCATCCATAAGATCGGGTGGAAGGGGTGGCTGAATCAGTTCACGCCTCTCGTCCCAAGTCTCGATCTACAACTCTAGCCATGCTTCATATGCGTGGTCAACCCTTGAACGATCATCCCACTTGTAATATGTCCTAACCCAAGCGAGCGGTGGAGGTACAAGTTGCGGTCGAACAAACTGATGAAGGACTTGCTTAGTGGCATGATGCTCGAATATATCGAGACATATCAACGGGAGGGAAAAGCTCCAGATAAGTCGCCCGGTTGAGCAATAATTTGGAAAATCAACTATTAGCTTGTCGTTATATGGCCTACAAATGAACTATTACGTAAAAACAAGAACTGTGAGTATATGAAACACATATAAATCTAGGCCAAGTAAACTTAAGTATAGAATTACGTGTGCGTCCTTCAATAAATCCAACAAATCTTTGCAATAGGGGGGATTATGTCGAGCCTCGTACTTGAGTCTGTATCACTGTCTATCAAACCACCTCCTAGCCAAAGGAAGAAACGGTGGAGGTGGCGCATCCTGAGCTATAGGTGGTAGAGGTGGCTGAAATTGCAGGAACCGCTCATAGGCCTAAACCTAATATACTAATTTAAGGTATATTTTTATTATGTATGTTATAATAAAGAGAGTATTTGACTATGTTTTCACCTGCAGTAGCGGTGTAAATCCCGCAACGTCTCGTTGGGTACCCGTGCATGCCCGACACATATGTCGGTACAATTAACCAAGAACAACAACACCCCAGCTGTATTGATGTAAATAATCTAGCCACTCAAGATGATGAAGAAATCTTAAGCTGACTAGGTTTATTGAAGTGTTAGGGAACAATATGCATCCAAACATAAGAAGCAACGACCTCGTGTACCGGTTAATATGAAGCTCCAGTGTATCATGAGTAATGTCATCATACATGGCCTCTAAATGCATTCAGACGGGTGTCAATACAAGACGACTAGCCCCAACCTGTAACGACCCGACCCGTCGTTATGGAAGTTACCGCCCTGTTTTCCCCATTTTATGCTTCTATATATTTCATTATATGTGTTTGAAGAATTTGAAGTAATTCAGATAGGNCATGCGGGGGTGATACATATATGAGGTGACAAGAGTATATGTATGTGCCAGGGTTAATCATGCTCGGAAAGTGGATTATGTTATATTTATGCTTGTAGAATTTTGTGACCACTTGCTTCATGCCTTACTTGACTCTTGGATACTAAAAATATAATATTAAATGATAGAAATCAAGATTTAGCTTATTATAACTTGATCAAACTTGACGGAAATTCTGAGAATACATTGATGTGTCTAATTCGGTCATCTTTATGCGAAATCATTGCTACATTACTACGGTCGATATTCTTGAGATACTAGACTCATGTAACGACCCGACCCATCGTTACGGGGGTTACCGCTCCAA
The DNA here is from genome assembly GCA_026770625.1 of Nicotiana glauca. Classification (NCBI taxonomy): domain Eukaryota; kingdom Viridiplantae; phylum Streptophyta; class Magnoliopsida; order Solanales; family Solanaceae; genus Nicotiana; species Nicotiana glauca. Next base: position 22,642 of record MU749528.1, on the reverse strand, counting down.
TTTCCCCATTTTATGCTTTTATATGTTTCATTATATGTGTTTGGAGAATTTGAAGTAATTCGGAGAGAGTTCGGTTAGAAAGGAGACAATAAGTCTCTTTATGAGAAGGTTAGTGTGGAAAAGTCAACCGAATGTTGACTTATGAATTAGAAGGCTCGGAATGGATTTTCGATGATTCGACTAGTTTCGGGGGATGATTTGTGACTTAGGAGCGCAATCGGAATTTAATTTGGAGGTCCGGTGTAGAAATAGGCTTGAATTGGCTAAGGTTGGATTTTGGCAAATTCCGGTTGATAGGTGAAATTTTGATCCGAGGGTCGGAATGGAATTCCGAGAGTTGTAATAGCTTCGTTAGGTGATTTTGGATATGTCTGCAAATTTTCAGGTCATTCCGACGTTGTTTGGTCGGGTTTTTGATTGAGTGCGCATTTCGGAAGTTTTAGTTTAACTTAGGCTTGAATCCGTGGTAATTCGATGATTTTGATGTTTATGATAGTATTTTTATGTTACTAGCAAGTTTGAATAAGGTTTTGGGATGTGTTGGTGCTTTTGATTGAGGTCCCGGGGGCCTAGGGGTGATTTCGGATGGTTAAACGGGAAATTTTGAAGTTTGCAGCAGGTCTGTTATTTGAAGCTACTGGTATTTCCACATATGCGGAAAAAGGACCGCAGGAGCGGTTCCGCAGATGCGGCTGGTCAATCACAGAAGCGGTCCTGGAGAAGGGCTGGTATTTCCGCAAAAGCGGAAGATTTTCCGCAGAAGCGGTTATGGACAACAGAAGCGGTCCTGCCAATTTGAAGGAAAACCGCAGAAGCGGTTTATTGGTCGCAAAAGCGACAACCGTAGAAGTGACAACCGTAGAAGCGGTTGGGATGTCGCAGAAGCGAAAATCGCTGAAGTTTTAATGAAACAGTGTTCGCGACTTTCAGAGTTAGAAACATATTTTAGACTTCGGGGAAAGGCAATTTTTGGGCAATTTTGAAGAGAATTCGTGGAATATCATCAGGTAAGTGTTCTTAGACTCGGATTATGTTGTTATGATGTAAAAACATATATTAAACACTGAAAAACCCAGGAATTAAGGGTTAAAATGGAGGTTATGGCTTGAAACCTAAGAAAGTGTAAATTTGGGATTTGAGGGGTCAAACGGACTCCGATTTTGATGAACTTTATATGTACGGACTCGTGGCGAGACGAGAAATCCGTTGGTATGATTTTCCAAATTTTTTGAGAAGTGGGATCGGGGCTCGGGTTTTACCAACTTCGTGAATTTTAATACTTTTCGAGTATTTTTGATTGGGTTATGTTTCTTTAACCCATATTTATGTATTCGTTGTGATTTTGACTAGATTCGACGCACGAGAAGATCGGTACGAAAGGAAAAGGCATTGCAGACCATTCTACGGCCGGTTAGAGGTGAGTAGTTGGTGTATATGATGGCCTCAAGGTTTGAAACCCCGGCTTATCACATTGTGACGCTATATTAGGGCGTGACTCACACCCCATGGCAGGTGCGGGATTGTTTATGACTGGGGATTGTGACTTGGTCCATCCCGAACAAGAATGTTTCTATATTGGCGACTGATACGCACCCTGTATTGATTATATCTGGGCTTATTGCCATGTTTGGGGCCTTGTGCCAATCTGTAGCATCCTCAAAGGATGAATATCGTTGTGATAGCATGCTTTGTATAATTATTGATCTCAGTCTTGTGTTTTAATCACCGTTATGAAATGCTAAGTCACTTTTCCTGAAGTTAAAAGTATATTCTTCTAAATAAATTGGAAATTTGGAAATTAATTGAATCTGTTACGTGACTCATATGCATATTGTGGAGTATGGATCGGGCTACACGCCGCAGCGAAATTTTATGATTATATTGCGCTTGGGCTGAAGGAGCCCTTCCGGAGTCTGTACACACCCCCAGTGAGCGTCGTCGACGTTAAATGGATCGGGTTGTACGCCACAGCGTGTTCATGTGCATTACATTGCGTCCTTGCATTATACTTGACTGATATACTTGATGTTGTTTTGCTGTTGGTTCGTAGTTAAGGTGTCGGACTGTTAGTTTTAGATTTACTTTGTGGCATTTCGTAGATTTCTTATCTTCAGACATTTTATATGCTTATTACTCACTGAGTTGGTAGTACTCACCCCTACTCCCTGCATCTTGTGTGCATATTCAGGTGCACCGGAGGCTTAGTTGAGCAGTCGTTGTCTTCAGAACTTATCAGAGTTATTGAGGTAGCTGCTTGACGTTCGCAGGACCTGACTACTCTTCCTATTTCAATTTTATTTATATATATATTCCCAGACTTGTGTATTTTCGTTCAGATATTGTTATCCAGTTTGTTTTAGAGGCTCTAGACTCGTGACCCCAGATCTGTTGGGAGTGTTTTTATCAGACTTCGTATTTCTCAGTATTATTCTTCGTTAAATATTGGGTTATTATTCTAAAACTAGTATATTCTCCTTAAATTGTCGGTTTTGAAATTTATTGTTGAATTGGGAGCGACTGTTGGTCAGGCTTGCCTAGCTTTAGGGTTGGGCGCCATCACGATCGAGTTTGGGTC
>MU749526.1:29562-52833 GCA_026770625.1 Nicotiana glauca | reverse complement strand
GTACATTTTTCAGAAGCCTATGCCCACAGGGAGGCTCGCAAAGTGGAAAATCTTGCTTACGGAATTTGACATTGTATATGTGACCCGGAGCGCAATGAAGGCACAAGCAGTGGTTAATCATCTAGCCGAGAACCCAGTTGATGATGAGTATGAACCTTTGAAGACATATTTCCCTAATGAGGAGACAATGCACGTCGAGGAATTAGAACAAGTCGAAAAGTCGGGGTGGAAGTTGTTCTTTGATGGGGCTGCCAATACCAAAGGCGTTGGGATAGGAGCAGTACTTATTTCTGAGACAGGGCAACACTACCCTGTTACAGCTCAACTTCGCTTCTACTGCACCAATAACATGGCTGAATACGAGGCATGTATCTTGGGTCTGAGGTTGGATATAGACATGGGTGTCCAGGAAATCTTGGTCATGGGCGACTCGGATCTTCTGGTGCATCAGATTCAGGGAGAATGGGAGACACGAGACTTAAAGCTCATACCATACCGGCAGTGTTTGCATGAACTTTGTCAACGATTTCAGTCGATAGACTTCAGACATATCCCAAGGATTCATAATGAAGTTGTTGACGCTCTGGCCACTTTGGCATCGATGTTGCATCATCCGGATAAGGCATACGTGGACCCATTGCAGATTCAATTTCGAGATCAGCATGCCCATTGTAACATGGTGGAGGAAGAGCTTGATGGTGAGCCGTGGTTTCATGATATCAAAGAATACCTCAGGATGGGAGTATATCCGGCACAGGCCACAGGGGATCAAAAGAGAGCCACTAGATGCTTAGCGAGAGGATTTTTCTTCAGTGGAGGAGTATTGTACAAAAGAACTCCAGACCTTGGTTTATTAAGGTGCATGGATGCTAAATAGGCTACAGCTATCATGACCGAGGTATATGCGAGAGTGTGTGGGCCTCATATGAGTGGATATGTATTGGCCAAGAAGATTCTTCGAGCAGGATATTATTGGCTTACTATGGAACGGGATTGTATCAGTTTCGTGCGCAAGTGTCATCAGTGCCAGGTACACAGAGACTTGATTCATTCTCCACCATATGAATTGCACAATGTCGGCACCATGGCCCTTCGTTGCTTGGGGAATGGATGTCATTGGGCCAATCGATCCAGTGGTGTCAAATAGGCACAGGTTTATTCTGGTAGCCATTGATTATTTCACTAAGTGGTTTGAGGTAAAAACTTTCAAACCAGTGACCAAGAAGGCAGTGGTCGATTTTGTGCATTCGAATATTATTTGTCAATTCGGAATCCCGAAGGTAATTATCACAGATAACGGTGCCAATCTCAATAGCCATCTGATGGCGGAGACATGTTAGCGGTTTAAGATCACGCACCGCAATTCTACCCCATATCGTCATAAGGCTAATGGAGCAGTTGAGGCAGCTAACCAGAACATCAAGAAGATACTTCGAAAAATGGTGGAAGCGTCCAGGCAATGGCATGAGAAGTTACCTTTTGCTCTGTTAGGCTATCGCACTACTGTTCGCACTTCAATAGGCGCGACTCCTTATTCATTGGTATATGGTACAGAGGCAGTAATACCCGCAGAGGTTGAAATACCATCCCTTCGGATTATCGCCGAAGTGGAAATTGACGATGTTGAGTGGGTCAAAGCTCGCCTGGAACAATTGAGCTTGATTGATGAAAAGAGATTGGCAGCAGTATGTCACGGACAGTTGTACCAACAGAGAATGGCAAGAGCATATAACAAGAAAGTTTGCCCACGGAAGTTCGAAGTAGGTCAATTGGTGTTGAGACGTATCTTGCCGAAGCAAAAGGAAAATTCGCCCCCAACTGGCAGGGGCCATTTGTTGTAACCCGAGTGTTGTCCAATGGTGCATTGTATCTAACAGACATGGAAGGAAAATGTGTAGAAATGGCTATCAACTCTGATGCAGTCAAGCGATACTATGTATGATTTCTTTATCTAAATGTACCTAATTGTATTTGGCATGTTTTGAGATTGAAATGATGAATGCATTTTGTTCTACTATCCAAACACTTTATCCTTTGATATCCCTTTGAGCCTTATTCTATTTTTCTTTCGTACCCTCTTTAGGAATCAATAACAAACGCGAAAACCCGAACGGGGAAAGTAACTGGAGAAACAAGAGAAAAATAGTGGGAAAAAAAAGAAAAGAAAAGAAAAGGGAAAAGAAGAGGAAAAAAAGAGAAAAGAAAAAGAAAAGAAAAGAAAAGAGAAGTAAAAGAAAAGAAATGAAAGAAAAGGAAAAATGGAAAAATGAAATATCACAACAACGAAGTAATTATATGACATGAACTACGTTTGACTTGATCCCGAAAGGGTACGTAGGCAGCCTCTCTTTGAGGTTCAGTCATACCAAAATAAAAGTCCAAAAGTCCCCAAGAAAGAAACTGGGGCAGAAGTTGTAGTCGTTGTGAGAAATCTGATTCTGAAAGTTGTAATTTTGAGCCCATGTTGAATTATTTTGAGCCTCTATACCTTTCTTTCTAAATCCTATCCAAAATCTTGCATTACGGTCCAAAGAAAGACCTTCTGATCGATCTTCAAGAAATGCCAATACGAGCAGTTAAAGTGATTCATGTTGGGGGCAACACTCTGATACCAGGAGAGAAAGGAAAATTATGAAAATGAGAGAGTCTTATTGGTGAAAATCCTCACGGGCACCATAGGGCGACGTGAGTTGAGAGAAATAAAAATAAGAGAGTCTTATTGGTGAAAACCCGTACAGGCACCATAGGGAGACGTGAGTTGAGAGAAATAAAAATGAGAGAGTTTTATCGGTGAAAACCTTCACGGGCACCGTAAGGCGAAGGTGAGTTTTCAGATGGGCAAATAAAACAAGTCTGTGGTTGAAAGGTGCTCGAAACATGGCAAAACGAGGTTTGGGTTTTGGTGAAAGTTAGGTTTTGAAAGTATGGAACAGCAAATGTGGCAATTGAAAGTTGATTGGTTGGACAAACTAGGCTGGTTAATCCAAAATACATGGCATGATCAATGGTACCAGCCGTTCCACTCAGATAAGTCCTATCTTTTTCTCTTCATTACAAATCATCCGTTTTCAGAGTCTTTCTATCATTAACCTTCGAGGTCATTGCATTTCATTCTCTTGAAGTCTGTCTATAAGATGTTTTAGTGCCAGTTCTGTTCAAAAACAAAAGAAGGATGTCAAGGCTAACTACCAGCTTCCCAGTTGTACAGCGCAACCGGGCCGGAATATATCAAAGATGCCAAGAAAAGTAAGACATGAAGGACCACTAGAAGTTCCATCAGTGGGCTAATCAGATAAATGTGGAGGAGAAGAAAAGTTTCAAAAAGAGGGGTCAAAAACACAAAACAGCAATACGGGATAAAACATTTAGGTCATCAAAGTCAGGGGTTGACAGTCAGTCAGGAAGTCGAGGCGTTTTAAAGCGAGGCCAGGGAAATAAGTTGGGACAGAGCCAGAAGCAGGAACATACCCAACAAGAATGCCAGCAGCTAACCACCATTTTATATTAACGAATCTTTCTTTGATTAAGACAGGGCAGAAAATTTTCTTTGTTTGTTTATTTTGTTGCAATCAGGAGCCCACTTGGAGAACAAGGGAATACTTTTCAAGTTCAGCAATCAGGAACCCACCTAGAGAACAAAGGAATACATTTCAAAGTTTCAGCAGTCAGGCACCCACCTAGAAAACAAGGGAAATATAATGCACATTTTATTTTTCAAGTTTTAATATTTGGTAACATAACGCGCCCAGTCATCAAACTGGGGCAGAAAATTTTCTTTGTTTCATCTATTTTGTTGCAATCAGGAGCCCACCTGGAGAACACGGGAATACTTTTCAAATTCAGCAATCAGGAGCCCACCTGGAGAACAAGGGAATACGTTTCAAGTTCAGCAATCAGGCGCCCACCTGAATAACAAGGGAAGTACAATTCAAATTTTAGCTGAAGTTTAATATTTGATAACATGATGTGCCCAGTCATCAAACTGGGGCAGGAAATTTTCTTTGTTTGTTTATTTTATTGCAGTCAGGAGCCCACCTAGAGAACAAGGGAATACTTTTCAAGCATCGCAGTCAGGAGCCCACCTGGAGAACAAGGGAATACTTTTCAAGCGTCCGCAATCAGGAGCCCTCCTGGAGAATAGAGGCACATATGTCACATTTCAGCAGTCAAGTATCACTCGGAGGAATGGCAAAACATCGCCAATCATAATGCAAGGCAACAACACAAGAAGTCCAGTAGAATACAAGTTCAAGGCAACACAAGAGCAAGTTTGAAGACATAGATAGGACTATTCTTGTAATTCACAGATTATAGCTTAGGCTAGCTTCTTTTTCTTTTGACCCGGTGTAATAAGGAGGTCAGCGAGCAGTAACAACAGCAACAGCAATGAAATCACAGCTCTTGGTAGTCCCAGCTACCAGACATTTCCGAACTACATTGACCTGATTCCTTTTTCGCCAAGGATATGTAGGCAACCTTTGAAGCAGGGTTCGGTCAGACGGTTTTTCAAAAATGCTTCACACAGAGTATTCGGACGGGCAAAAATCGCTCGTATCCGCTCACTTATCTTTGCCCCCGAGCAAAGATGGGCAGCTGTGAGCACGTGATTTTTGCCCGAAGTGAATTACTCCCAAAATTCAAACAAATGATTTTTCTTTCATTATTTTACACTTTTAAATTTTGTGTTAATTGTTTGCATTTTATTTGTGCATTTTTCATATGAAAATATAAAAATACACTTGATATTTGCATGCATTTAGGATCTAATTTTATATTTTAGGATTATTTAGTGGTTAAGTGATTTTTAGAATAAAATATAAAGAAAATAACAAAAATAGTTCACTTGTGCATTTTTAATTGTTAATTGTTGAATTTGTCACGAAATAGATTTTGAAATATTTTAGGAATTAATTAGCTTTGGAGATAAATTAGGTTTCATTTTAATTTTTGAATTTTATAAAATCAGGAAAAAAATACAAAAATAAATAAAAAATAATAAGGAGAAAGTAATTAAAAGAGAGCTGCCTAGTAAAGGACCCGGATTGGGCCATCTTTATTAAACCTACCCAGCCCAATCCATTTTTCCCAACCTAGGCCGGTCCAATTCCCCCTATATTGAAACGACGCCGTTTGGCGTCGTTTGATCTCAACCATCCAATCTGTTTAATCCAACGGCTACAGCTGAGTCTCGCATTATCATAAAAGTGTCCAAAAATACATTAAACCTAAAAAACAATATTTACCTTCCTCGTATCATTCCGCCATGTAACACCGGTGTAACCCCACCCCGTCTCCACCCTGCCTCCGCCGTTCTCCGCCCCAGCACCACCGGCCGGAAATCGCCGGCGGCGGTGGCGTAGCCCCAAATCCTCCCAAAATTTCACCACTTACTCTTCTTTTCCTCCTCTTTCCAACCCCCAAGACCATATTCTTCAAATCCTAGCCATTTGTCTCGAATATTGGATCAAAATTTCGGTCAAAACATAAATTCGTCCAATAACCCCCAAATTCGTACCCTAGGGTCCCCTCACCCCCCTCATCCTTAATCCTTGAACAAAATTCTTCAAATTCCACTGAAACTCACCAAAACTCAAATCTAGGGTTCATAAAGTTCAAGCCTGTTGTGGGAATTTTCGAAGGCGATTGGGTTCTAGTTAATATTATAGGCCTATTCTTGATATAATAGACCTATAATATCAACTGGAAACCAATTTCGAAGAGCAATTCATCTAGAGTTCAAGATCAGTAAGTTTCCGCTTCCTGTTTGGTTATATTGTTCATTTTTGTTTGAGAATTTTATGGCTTCATGATTAGTTAATAACTTCTTTTCATTTTGTTATAAGTGCAAGTAATTAATTAGGTTTTTGTTTGTATTTTTTTTTAGTAATGTGTTCTGCCTTTGATGCGATTCAGTAGCATAGTTTTGTTGTGTTTGATTTCTCTTAGCATATTTTCTGTTGTAATTCGTCGTTAGTATTCTAGATCTGGATTTCTGATTAGTTTAAATTTGATTAATTTCTATTTGTTTGGATATTTGTGTTGCTTAATTTCACACTGATTTTGATAACTGGTAACCTGAAATTCATTAAGTTAGTTTGAATTAGGATTTGGATTTAATTCTGATGCTAAACGTTTAAAATTGTTGAGTAATTGTTAACCGTGGTTAGTCAAGGTTGTATGAGATAAGGTTAGAAATTTCAGGGAGTTTTCAAGGGTAATTTGGGCATAGGAAAGGGTAGTTTTATTAAGATTGATAAATTCAAAACTAAGGTAAGGGTAGTATAGGTATTGTATAGTTAAAAGAACACCCTAGGGCCTTCTAGAATAGGACTTTAGTGTAAGTTTCAGACTTTTAAGAGCAATAACTTGGATAACAAGTCAAAAATTGGAGGTTTAATAGTAAAATCTGAAATTAAAAGGGAGGAAAAATGAGTAAAAACTTTTAGAACTTTCTGCTCCCTTTTCTGCCTATAAAAGACATGTTTAGTGCCTTGGAAGTGGGAATAGACACCCCTTAAAAAATTCCAGAAGTTTCAGCCATCAAAACTCCCTCTAAATAGCTCTTTCTTTTCTAATTTTCACATCTAAGTTTGAAAATTCAAATATTCAAAATCCAAAAACATCAAAAATAGAAAATCAAAAAAAAAGTTATTGTTTCATTAGAGAATTCAGGCCAATTTCATCTTCAGTTGTTGATTTTCAAAATTTCAGTTCAATTTTAGGTTCTGAAACTTCAGAGGATTACTAGATTGATTTCAAATGATTTTGGGTCTTAACAAGTGAATTGTGGTGTAATTTGGTTTGCTGAAAGTTTTAAAGGTGTGCTAGGTTTGTTTTGAGTCGATTGATTCTATTCTGGTAGATTTACTGCTTTTGCTTGGGTTTCAAATATTTCTGGGCTGCTGTTTGGTTGCAAGAAGTTGTTGTTGCTGCTGCCTGTGACATTACACATTGCTGACTTCTATTTTGTCTTTTGTCCACTCGAATCCAGGTACATGCCCTGAATTCACATCAATGTAGCCTCAAGTTGGGATAGAATGGAGTAGTGTTTCAAATTTGTGCTTACGTGACTACCTGTTAGCTATGACCAATTTAACAATGTGCCATTGTATATTTTAGTTCATTTGAATTGTATTGAATTAGGAGTTATTAAATCAGAAACTGATTTGAATTGTTTGGAATTATATTGGATTGTTTTGGACTATTTTAATTCATGATTATTCAGCAGTAGCTTTAGAATGGTCAATACTCATTTTAGTTTAATGTTTTCTCTCAATTAAAAATCGAAATCGGCAGCCTGTTTGGATTTACAAATATGTGATGATCGCTTTAAGTCTAGTTGCAAGTTAAATATGCCTTCTCAAGTCATTTTATATTGTAGTAGCAATATCAGCAGGTTAGCTTTTAATGTTAGCTCTTAGTCTCATTGAAATCATTGGTTCAACATAGGTATTGTTAGTTTTAGATTGGTAATTAACATCAATAATTTGTTTGAAATGAATAGGCATCAATTCACCAACTAAACGAACTGATATCCCTCTTTGCTTGAATCAATTCTTTAGTTTCCTCTAAAGGCCTTCCTCGTTCAAATTGCCTGGCTTTTGACTCACCTTAATGGGTACTGAAGAGTTGGGCCAACGTTGGCCAGCTGAAGGTGGTCCTTTGTTTGAGTATAGTGACACTCAGACGGTATAGTTTGAGGTCTGGGCCAAGATAGGCAAATAAATCATCGGCATGCCCCGCTCTGGAGGCTCGATCCCTGAACTCCTCTTCTTTGCTTGATTGACTTGTCCAAAATGGGCCAGTCACAGGCCCAGTAATGTACCTATAATTCTGTTTGTTTTAGACAAGTTGCTGAAGTTGTTTCGTGCCTTATTTATCATATTGTTGGGCCTTTTCAAGCAAGTTAATCAATCAGGCTTTCTTTTTTTAAACAAGAATAGAAAAATATAGCTCACTTTAGGACGTCCTTAAATAAAATGAGATGAGCCTCGCCAAATAAAAATATAAAAATTATGGGGCCCTCAATAAATATTGTATTAATTTTTAAACTTCGGGATGGACCGTTTAGCGAATTTTACGGTCTTCCCCAAAGATAATAAACGAGTAGTTGCTTTAGGTGCGTATTTTAATAATATTACCTTCCTAAATATGGGTGCACATTTATGTGATCCAAATCTAAATCTCAACGAAGTCGAAATGTGTCAAAAACCACGGGTGCACTGGTGCGACGTGGTTCGAGATGCATTTTCACGACGTTGCAATTCTTATTAAAATAAAAAATAAAAAATAAAAGCGGGTTACTAATAAAAGGCATATAGGTTAGAACATGTTTTGAAATCAGATAAAATCAAATACAACAGTTGAACGACCGTGCTAGAACCACGGAATCCGGGAATGCCTAACACCTTCTCTCGGGTTAATAGAATTCTTTATTCGAATTTCTGGATCGCGGACTGTTAAACAGAGTCAATAATTTCCTCGGTTCGGGATTCATCCGGTGACTTGGGAAACCATTAATCTCCCAAGTGGCGACTCTGAAATTTAATAAGAAATCTCGTTCTGATTGTCCTTTAAGTGGAAAAACTCCTTTGCGCCCTTGCGGGTGTAGTGAAAAAGGAGGTGTGACAATTACAAGGTATGAAATACAAAGAATAGGACAAGGAACGAAAAAGGAGAAAAACGATGCCGCAAACACTGGCAGTCACCTTGCTAAACTCCGATAACTCTGCCTCCGCTCAGCCAAAACCCACTACCGGATGAACAAATACCTGCATCTGCACACGAGGTGCAGGGAGTAAAGTGAGTACTCCAACTCAGTGAGTAATAAGGGTAAATAACAACTGAGCTGTAAGAAATCACGTAAAACAAACCATCATGCTGTATAGGAGCAGTGTAAAACCCTTTGAGAGAAACAGTGAAGCTGTGAAATTTTTAGAAATATCTTAGCTCAGTTTAAAACCTCTTTTGAAAATGACCATTGAGTAGTTATGCAAATGAATGCAAAACAAATAGTGCAGATAGGCACAAAAGTCCGCCCCTCGGCACCACACTCAATTAACAGATAATGTCAGGCAATCCGGTAGATATCACATGAAGTAGAACAAACAACAGGTAATGGCAGACAAAGAAAATAAAGTAAACACATAGAACAGTACCAGTACTGCTGCCACGTGCAACACGATCCACATATCGCTGCGACGTGCAGCCCGATCCATTTATCATCAATGGCGCTCACTAGGGATGTGCAGACTCCTGGAGGGTCCCCTTACGGCCTAAGCGCAATATCAAGCCATCTCGTGGCATCCAGTCTAGGCCCTCAGCCTCGTATCAGTATCAGTATAACGCTGCTGCGGCATGCAGCCCGATCCAAAAGTATCCTCACAACTCTGTCCCTCGGCCTCACTCAGTCAAAAATCACATAAGCCCCTTGGGCAACAGTAAAACATGATGCTCAGCCCAAAAATAGTATTGGAAATATTTATTTCAAGTGTTAAAGCAAAATAAACTTGGCTGAGTTTTGAAAATGGTAGAAATTACATGACTAAGTTCAAGTATAGAATCGAAACAGTGAGGAAATATCAACAACCATCCCCGAAGGGGTTCAAATAATTGGCACAAAGCCCAAATATGGCAATCAGCCCAAATTATGATGATAACAAGTAAATTTCAGTCAAATACGCAGTAATTCATCAATCGGGACGGACCAAGTCATAATCCCCAACGGTGCTCTACCCCACGCTCGCTATCCGACGTGCAAGTCACCTCAATATAGCACTACGATGTGCAAATCCGGGGTTTCAAACCCTCAGAATATCATTTACAATTATTACTCACCTCGAACCGGCGATATCTCTAGCTCATGATGCCTTTCCCCCTCAAATCGGCCTCCACGCGCATCGAATCTATCCAAAACCAGAACGAATACGTCACAATATGCTAAGGGAACAAGGGCCAAGCTAAAACAATCAAAAAACATCAAAGATCCCAAAATTGGAAAACCCGAGCCCTGGGCCCACTTCTCGAAACTTAGTAATTTTCACATTAATAGATTCCTTATCTCTTCACGAGTTCATACATATCAAAAATACTAAAATCGGAGTCCAAATGGCCCTTCAAATCCCCATCTAAAGGCCTCTTAAACTCAAGCTCTAATCCTCCATTTTCACCCTTCAATTCCTTCAATTACAACACTAAACTCATGAAATACAACCATAAAATGGAGTTTTAGGTCCAAAATTCCTTACCTTAATGAAGTCTCTTGATTTCTCTCTTCAGAATCGCCCAAAAAGCTCCAAGGTCGAAGGCAACAATGGTGAAATAACCCAAAATCGCGAGATGAAATAACATATAAGGTCTGCCCAGGCCTTTCCGCATTTGCGGTCTCAAAATTCGCTTCTGCGGTTCATCCAATGGCTTCTGCGAAAATTCACTAAAGGCTCCAAACCTCTTTTGTGGTCTCCTAACCGCATCTGCGGCTCCGCAGGTGCGAGACACCTACCGCACCTGCAAAATTCCTTAAGTCCAGCCTGACCGCATCTGCGGTCCTATAGCCGCATCTGCGACTCCGCAAGTGCGGTTCCCTATCTGCATCTGCGGTCCTAGCATTTCCCTTGCCTTTCCGTTTTTGCGACTTCCACCCCGCCTCTGCGACACCGCACCTGTGGTCCCCAAGCGCAGGTACGAAAATACCAGCAACAGCAAAACCTGAAATTTCCCAAGTCCAAATTTTTCTCCGTTAGCCATCCGAAATCACCCCGAGGCCACCGGGACCTCAATCAACAGTTCCAACACACCCAAAAACCTCATTCAAACTTGTTCCAATCATCAAAACACTTCAAACAATACCAAAACCATCAAATTTTATCGAATTAAAGCCTAAGTTCTTCCAAAACTTCCGAAACACGCATTCGATCAAAAACCCAACCAAATTACTTCCGAATAACCTGAAATTTCGCGCACATATCCCAAATCACATAACGAAGCTACAGAAACTCTCAGAATTCCATTCCGACCCTCGAATCAAATATCTCACCTATCAACCGAAAATTACCAAAATACTTACTTTGCCAATTCAAACCTAATTCTACACCGGACCTCCAAAATCACTTCCGATCACACTCCTAAGTCACAAATCATCCCCCGAAACTAACCAAATCATTGGAATTCATATTCGAGCCCTCTAACATATAAGTAAACATCCGATTGACTTTTCCAAACTAAGCCTTCCTTAAGAGACTAAGTGTCTCGTTTCCTTCTAAAATCAATCTAAGCCAACTCGAACACACAAGACACTAATAATGAAGCATAAAGAAGCAAAAAATGGGAAAAACGGAGCGGTAACCAATAAGACAACAGGTCGGGTCATCACAAAGGCATTGTCTTGAATATTTCTTTACAATTTTTTGTGTTTAACTTTGAATTAGAAGATTTAAGTCACAATTATATAATATAATTTACAAGAAATTACCTTAGGTAAAAAAAATTTAAAAAAATAGCCCGAAATACTTAGGCCCATTTAGGCTCGTGGGCCCACCCACTTAGTCCGGGCCCATGTTGGCTTAGGCCCATAGTGGGCCGGTTCCACCCTCCAGGATCGTTAAGCCTGATATTGCTTGGGCCCGACCCGCCAGAGTCCGGGACCGTTTGGCCCGGCCTGTTTAGCCCATTTAGGCCCAGGCCCGGACCACATAACAGCCTTAGCCACAAGCTGCATGTGGAATAAATGTAATTAACATGTACTACTGGAACAAAGCAGCAGTTGCAAAACACCTGTGGGCAATTACAATGAAGAAGGATAGCTTATGGATCCGATGGGTTCACACCTTCTACATAAGAAACAGGACAGTGGAAAGTAGTCTAATACCCAAGAATGTTGCTTGGGTGGTCAGAAAGATAATGGAGACAAGGAACCTTGTTCTTGAATTACAGGGGATTCATGGGGATCTGGTCAATAGATTTGTCCAACTACAAAAAGGAGGGAAGTTTAGTATAAGCAAGCTATACCACATGCAGCTTCCTCAACTACAAAAGGTACCTTGGAAGAGTATCACTATGCAACCTCATCTACACCCTAGGTATAAATTCATACTATGGCTGGCACTATAGAAGAGATTAGCAACAGTGGACAGACTCATCAAATTTGGAGTTCAAGTGTCCCAGCAATGTGTATTCTGTAAGCAATCTGATGAACTATTTGAACACTTAATTTTTTACTGTCCAATAGTAAGAGAAATACGGACTAGTCTACTCAAATGGTTAGGCCATTGTAGACATATTTAGGCTTGGCAAGATGAGGTCCAATGGATCAACAGAGGTGCAAAAAAGAAATCTGGTCACTAGGCAATTGTTACATGTGTATTTGGTATACTAGTGTACACAATTTGGAGGGAAAGGAATGTGATTAGATTTCAAGAGGGAATACTCAAAAAGAACAGTATCTGCAGAGAGATTGTAATGCATATACATACAAGAGGGAGGACAATCAAGAGCTGGCAAGGAGCATTGCAACAATTAGACTATTTTCCACTAGGCTCTTAGACTTGAAGTATGTAGAATGCTTCTGTTTTTCTATTCTAGTGAAGCTTTAAGCTGATGTAAGTAGCAATACAGTAGAGATGTCATTAGAGCATCAGACTTAGTGTAGATAGAAGATAGAGACATAGATGGTCCGCATCTACCTGATTTGTAAAGATGATTTTTTTTTTTTTTGAATGAATAGAAAGTCACTATTTACCACCCAAAAAAAAGAATCACATAATGTGTTTTAAGAAGAAGTATTTTTCTCGTATCTTTTATTTACTTCAAATGAAAGCCTCTAGAAATTAATCATTTAGCATGGTCAAACAAATATAAATTAAACTCTTAAAGTAAATACAATTATAACATCAATGTGTTGATGGCTAGTTATGGATGCTAAAAACCAGTAGTAACCTTCAATTTAATTAATGTCCGCATGATATCAATTATAGAAGAGAGTTGTAAGTTGCATAAAGTTTAATAGTAGAGCAAATACAAACCTATCCGCAAATGAAAGAAAGAGGATACGTATAAGGAAATCTACCTCATAATTGATTCAACTATTCGTTTTCATTTTTAGATTGTTACCAACTTACCATGACGTGTGGTTTAACAAATGTGAAGGAACACATTAGAAAACTATTGTATTTATCTGAAGGAAGACACCCCTTCGAATCAAGGCATCGATTAATTTTTTATTTTTTTTATAAGTAGTTCTTTCCTCTTGTACAAATAATTATTAATGAATAAACACAACTATTTAGAAAAGACACAATATAAATCAGTATCATTTGGATATTTATTTATTTATTGTTGTCTAATATAAATATATATTATTAAAAGGTTATTTTAGTAATTTAACTTTTTAGGTTTGGGCTTCCCACTTTTAATACAGTATAGATATAGATAGATAGATATTACATTACACAAGAATAATATGATAAATTACACAAAACACCTTATAATATGATCCAATTGCATATGCACTAAAAATATTTGCAAATACACTCCTTCTATTTCAAATTCGTGCAGTTAGACTACTTGTACTTTGGAGATCGGCACAAATATTAGTTTGAATGTAACTGTATCTTGTAACGAAAAAAAACACACAAATTTAGTGTTTGGATTGAAAACCATGGAGTATAACTGTAAATAAGTGTACTAAAATCAAATAACTGAAAATCTAATTAAAATTACGCTTGACAGGTCTTGTGTGATTTCCTTCTTACTTAATAAAATATATCAATTACTAGTATTAGCATTGCATTAGACCATGTAAGATGAGTTGTATTGTGAAGAATCTAATACTTATTTCTCATATTCTATATAGTTTTTTTATTCTTCCTCTTAAAATAGTTTAAATTTACCTAGTAAGATGAACCTCCTCTTATTATAGGATCCGCTATATAAGGGGTTTAAGCATTTGATTTTGAAAAATAAGGATATAACACTGTTATATTTATGTAGGATTTTCACATATAATGTGATGTTTAGTTTTAAAAAACTCTCCATCATGCAGTGAACCAATACCACCACATGAGTTTACTTTGTTGAAAATGTTCCTGAGTAAATTGGAGATGAGAGTCTAAAAGCTGTAGCAGAGGGTACTGTAACTTTATAACAAACATAGGAATTGGTCCTGAAACAAAAAAAATACATTTTTGTGAAACCATGTTGAAGTGCCCTTTCTCTCCACATCCAGGCGCCCTCCTACAACAACAACGACGACCCAGTAAAAATCCCACAAAATGGGGTCTGAGGAGGATAGTGGGTACGCAGACCTTTACCCCTATCCCGATAGGGCAGAGAGGTGATTTCCGATAGACCCTCGACTTAGGAAGATGGAAATAAAACAAGAGACAATTCATCAATTTCGTCAACATAAACCATAGAAATAATATCAGCATCCTAAAAACCATAAAATAAATGACATGCAATAACAATAACCAACAAATAACGTCCGGCACTATGAAAAACAGTAAAGGTAGTGTAGACCCTACATTAACCACAAGCCGTCTAAGATCAACCTTATCAAACTCGCTTCAACCCCGGTATGAAGAAGGGAAAGTTCGACTACCCCTAGCCTACAACCCTAATGCTCGACCTCCAGACCTTCCTATCAAGGGTCATGTCTTCGGAAATCTGCAATCGAGCCATGTCCAGACGCCCTATCATTAACAAATTGAATCGCACTCGCTACAGACCACTTTAACAGTCCATTCATTTTATAAAGATCATACTGCCAAATATTTAATAAAGCACGAATCAGAGGTATACGAGTATGGATTCGCAAGAGAAATACAGGACCAAGGATAGACAAGCTCCCTTTATAAAACAAACTCATTCTCAAAGCCTTTTTTAATATCTTTAAAAGCCACTTTTGTATAATGATCCTTGAAATTGGGGTTAAACTTGCCATTGTGCAACTCCTGCAATGCCATCAACTAAAAATCATAGCCGAGAATATCAAAGATAACTTCGAGGTCATCTAATAGATGATAAAATTGTCCAAACTCCAGAGACCAACATCATCTGCATCATAATCTTTGATTCTTTTACAATAATTGTTCCATCCTCCAGATTGTCTTGCGCTCCTGAAGGTGTTAATAGAATATTAAAAACGCTTTTGATGCTTTCATCAATGTATCCACATATTAAACTCTTGAATGTCTTCAGTGCAGTCAGCCAAAATTCCACATGATCATAACTCCATACTTCACTAAGAAAACTGAATACAACAGGAAGTTTAAACCCAACAAGGGTGACTGTAAAGTGAATATCCTCCTCTCATCCCAATGGCAAGCAAGTAAACTTAGCATATCATGGCTTCAGCAAGTAATTACATTGCATTTTGGAGTATATAATGGACAAGAAAGGTCTAAAAACAGAAAGATTATCAAATTCTAAATGAGATAATAAGTACTTCAAGGTGTTTGTAATGGTTTCACTTTGTTGTACCACCAGAGAAGTAAACACAAGCAATGACTGGAAGTTTTGCATGACCTCCAGGAGAAAAGTAGACAACCTCCTTCCCACATCTGTTCTCTCGTCAACACCGCTTATGGCAGCCATTGTTTTACTGCTTAGCACAATAGACTTCAATTCCTTATCTAACCAAAATTCTTTGGGAAATCCCCCTTTGTGAGCAGGTTCCCACCAACCATAAACTCATCTATTTTGCCCAACCTGGCAACTATGCACTTCAGTTCTTTGACCCCCACCACCAACTTAGATGGAGTAAAGTGAAGAAAAAACTCAATAATCCCAGAATCACAAAGACAGTTCAATAGAGAGCATTACCCGTTGATCAATCTGGAACTATCTTTACTGTCACAAATCTCATCATCATTTCCAACCAATTCCTCCACTGAACCTCCTATGAAATTGGAGTCCGCGAGATCAGAAAGTAAAACGGGTACTGCATAACAGCAAAAGTAAGTTCTTTGGAAATATTGGCTGTAATAGGCTAATAAATTTTCTGCCATCCACCATTATCCCTTCCTTCTCGTTTGTTGCCTGAAGCTTAACCAGCAATTCTGTTTTTGTTCTTTTTGAGGCAATTCGTCGAACAGCTGGTACTCGATATTTCAGGATTTTCCTCATCTTCATTTTTAGTCCCGACTGGTACGTCCTTCTCCCAATTCCCTGTGTTCTTATTATTTGGATCAATTTCAAAAACCTGAGGAGCACTTTTAAGCCCAAACTCCAGCGGTATTTGCAGCTTCGTTCCAAGCTCAGTGGCAACAACCTAGTGCTCTCAAGTACTCCAGAATCCAAGGTCAGTGCCCTCCACTTCATTTTGCCACCATGCACACAAACTCGTTTGACTGTCTTGTTACTTGAGGCCAAGTTCATACTTGCGCTTCTTCCTCCAAGCTTTTTCCTTGTCACCTATGGCACGTCTTTTGTGCAGAGGATCTCGTGAATGGTTGCTGAGATACGCTCAAAGCCATAGGGATTTGAATGGAAACTGAGTTCCTGCATTGCAATAGTGATATGCATATGGATCAAACATCACACCATTAAACTGAATCCGTATGAATACTGATAAAACTCTGTAATTCTCAACACCATAGGGTGTCGGGTTAAAATTTGGATTTGTTCAAATCTGCTTCTCACAGGCCCATCATTGAACTTCATGTAGATTTGGTGAACCATGGAGATGGACCTCAGGAAGAGCTGTGGTAGCTAAGACTTGAGGTGAATGATAGTAATAGTGACTGATGCATCACGGCGGAATCATGGCCGAAAAACATCAGGTTTGATACAAATTGTAATGATTCCCAGATTCGAATCGCTATGAAAACTAAAGATTTCTCTAGAACAGCAAATACGACCCAGTGGAATCTCACAAGTGAGGTCTGAAAAGGGTAGTGTGTACGCAGACCTTACCCCTACTCCGGAGGAGTAGAAAGGTTGTTTCTGATAGACCTTCGACTCACGATGATGGTAAAGGACAGTGGAGCAATAACAACAAAGGAAGTCAAAAAGATAACACCAACAACGTGATAACCAGAAAGCAGAAAGAAAAACAATAACAATAAGCAGTAATAATGGCACAGTACTACAGACACAATGGAAGTAATAAGGACGCCAACAAGAGCCACTAGCATCCTAAGACAAAACATTATCAAACTAGCCTCCTACAACCTAACCTGCAATCCTAATGAAGTAATATGGACACAACAGGAGTTACTAGCAGCCTAAGACACGATACTATTAGACTAGCCTCCTACCTCCTAACTTACAACCTTAATGCTCGACCTCCACAACTTCCTATCAAGGGCCATATCCTCGGAAATCTGAAGCCGCACCATGTCCTACCTGATCACCTCTCCCCAATACTTCTTAGGCCGCCCTCTACCTCCACTCATACCCGTCAAGGCCAGCCGTTTCACACCTCCTTACGGGGCATCCATGCTTCTCCTCCGCACGTGCCCGAGCCATCTAAGCCTACCTTCCCGCATCTTGTCTTCCATGGAAGTCACGCCCACCTTCACCCGGATATCTTCATTCCTAATCCTATCCAGCCTAGTATGACCGCACATCAATCTCAACATCCTCACTTCTGCCACTTTCATCTTCTGGAACAATGAATAAAACAGGAAAATTACACGGAAAAGTAAGAGAAAAAGAAAGACTTCATTTCATTCAACATGCAGCAAAATGGGAACTACAACTGAATATAAAGAGTGTAAGCATAATCTAGATCACGTGGACGTTGGTTACATCACCATCCTAACAAACTGTACTAGGGTGATAAAGAAATAAACCAAGAATTTGGGTAAACTGTAAATAGATGAAAAAACAGACATATTACTTTGGAAGCTCACGGTGACATTTGCAACTGAATCTGCTGGAACTACGGAAAGTATACCATATTATACTCAGTTCTCCTCTTACTATTTAACGAACACTCGCTCACCTTGAAACGCATAATAAATTTATAAGTGAAGCTCTGAATAGTGAAACACATAATAATTTATCTGAAGCTCTGAACTTTGACCATGCTACAGATCCGAAACAAGTTCTCACAAAAATAAAATTTGCAGAAATTTTATAAAGGAGAAAAAGTTGCACCGAGTGTGATTTTACTTCTATAAAGGAGAATAAGAAATACGCCTTAAATATATCTAGTACATATTATATACAAAAGTATGAATGAAGATCAAAAGGAAAAGAAACACCAACTGCATTGTGTTGGTTAACACCTGGTCTAGGCTCTCTCATTACGCTTGGTGGAAATAAGAAATTAGCTCTACGAGTGATGAATCAGCAAAAATGCCACGGATTTTAACCAAATAATGGGATTAAATTAATCAAATAAATAATATTAAAGAATTACTGAGAATTAAGGATACTTCTCTCCCAGTCAAAGACGCACAACTTCTCTAAATCCTGGAAGGAAAAGAACTGCGAGTACAATGAATTTCTTCCTAGCAACTTTGAAATTACAACAAGAAGCATTTCGCAAGCCTGTTTTTCTTCCAACTTTTCTGCATCAGCGAGCTCAAAAGAATGATCTTTCCATGGTTGGTAAAATGACCTGTTCAACAAAGAGTAACATCAAATATGGCACTTCATATATGTATCTCAAAGCAGCAGTTAATTATCAGAAAAAAGGTAAATTGGGAAAAAGAAAATACCAGCCTATATATTCTTCTTTACAAAACCTACCAGCCTATAAATTAGTTGAACTACTTGGTTATTTGCAGTTTCCTGTCCCGGGGCTTTGGTATAGTGGTAAGAGCACCGTGCGTGATGTGGGTTAGGTGCACGCCACGGGTTCAAACATGTGGCTGATAAAAAGTTGGTATTTAAGTGGAAAGGATAGAGGGGTAGGCCGTTTATCTACTGAGTTTCTAATCGTGTGCCACTGGCCCCCCGGAATTTGTCTGTAATCAACAAAAATACCAGCCTATAAGTTTATTGAAGTAACTTCTCTCATAAAATCCAGACATAACAAAACCCCATCACCTTGCTAAAATCAAATCATTTAAGCATCTTATCCTTAATTGTTTTGAACTACTCCATGCTATTGCTTTGTTTGTTTATGCAGTGACCCCATATTCATCTGCAGATTCTCGACGGGGAGAGAGAGAGAGAGAGAGACAGCTCAGTGATGGGCACAGACAGTAAAAACTGGTAGGAGAACTTATGATTTGGAAAACCTAGACTCTGGAAGAAAAGAACTTATACTAGCGGAGTGTAATGTTTATGGCAATAAATCCCAACTCTATAACATCAGCATGGTGGAAATATAAAGACGTAAAAAGAGGTTTCACATAAGACAAGGTTCTGCTTTGTTAATTCCTGCATATTGCTCTACTGACAGTCTTCAGAGTCTTTGGACTGGCCAGTAATAGTCTAGAAAGAGAATGGAGTAACATAGACATCACAAGCACTAGAGGAATTCTTGAGGTGTACATATTTCTACGCAGCAGCAGGAGATTTAACAATGAGAGGCCATCTCCCAAAGCACAAGTACGAAACTTCAAAAGGCTAGCAGAAGTACATCACATTGGCATTCGCAGCACCCAGAGGACAAACAGTGCTTTACCCCTAGATGTCCAGTCAACTGTTGCTCCTCAATGGGGGTGGTGGGTTAGTATTTTTGATTTCTGTTCTTTTCATTTTTGATTTCTTTTCAGTTTTCTCTCCAGAAAGAAAGTGTATTTCTAGAAAGCAAAAAAGGGCCAAAACTACCCCTGAAGTATGGCTTAGGAAATACCCTCCGTCCACCTATTGAGCTAAAATTGCCCTCAACGTTATCTTTTCAGCTCAACTTTACCCAAATGACAAACGGTCCACTCCAAATTTAAAAATATTTATTTAATTATCGCGTGGCAACTTCTTGTTGGCCCACAATAAAACACTAACCCTATTAAAAAAACCACCTATAGGTAAAGATCCCTGGCCCATACCCGGTTTTAATAAAAAACCCCAACAGCTCCTCCTCCTAAATACATACGTGCATCTTCTTCTTCTTTTAACCTGGTTTTAATTTTCGACAAATCTCAATCCTCAATTCTCAGCTATCATCCATTTACATAACTTCAATCTTCTAATTCAATGTGATCGAACTCTACATACTTGACCAATCAAGAAACAAATCAACTATCCATCCAAATTCCAATAGCCACTAACAGATCGATCCACATTTCTCAATCTTCACTCCTGGTTTCAATTTTCGTTAAAGATTGAGTCTTTCATATTCCAGTTACAAAATTCCAACCGAAATGGTCTGTTTCAACTGTCCCCTTTTTGAAATTGAAGCAAATGAATCAGTTGCACAAGAAAAAGGAGATAAGGGAATTTGCAGAACCTTAACGGAAAAGAAAGAAAAGATGCACGTATGTGTTTAGGAAGAGAGATGCTGGGGTTTTTCATTAAAACCACATATGGGTGGGATTCTAATGGGGTCAGTGTTCTAATATGGGCCAATAAGAAGTTCCCATGTAATAATTAAATAAATATTGTTTAAATTCGGAGCGGGCCATTAGTCATAAGGTAAAGTTGAGCTGAAAAGATAACATTGTGGGCAATTTTAGCTCAAGAGGGGGCCGAAGGGTATTTTTGGCCCTAAGCCTATAGTTCAGGGGTGGTTTTGGCCCTTTTTCGTTCTAGAAAGTAAAGCAGAGAGCGGTATATGTACCATCTCCAGGCAGGATTAGCTTCAGCAGGGCAATTAATCTTTGAGCAAAGGGTTGCCAACTGTACTGCATCGCCAGCTAAGATGTCTGTTTCTGTCAAACCGCAAACGCATAATAAACAAGTCGGCCATTAGTGTGAAAAACAGGAAGTTGTCTAAGTGAAGAAAGCAGTATTGATAGGCTTATGAGGCTACCTGCTGAGGAAAGACTAGATAAAAGCAGCAGACAGAGTGAAGAAACAACAGATGGAAGTACTATATAGTTTGTGCATTGTAGCTGTTGCAGAAAAAAGATGGATGAGGCCAAAGTTCCTTCACATGCAAACGCCCTGTTGGTTTCCTCACATCTTGGCTCATTCCATTCCATCAGAGAAAGCAGGTTATTGAGCTTAGATCTGTCAAAGGAATGACACAAGTCCGAATTACCGAATCTAAGGGAAAGCTTTCCTACAATCACTGATGCAGCAAGCCAGCGAACAAGCTTTGATATCAGAGAATCGTCTGTTTCTTCCTCAGCTTGCAGTCTCACAATGCAAGCAAAATTTTCCAGCCCGTGGATATTTTCAATCTTTGGCTGCAAAGCAATTAAAGTAGCCCATCTAACAAACTTGGAAACCTTTTCCTTGTCCTGAAAAAATATAAAACAGAATTAACTTACAAATGATTTGAATATAGAAAACCATACATACACACCAAAGCTAGTGATCTCCAGAAAACCAGTACTAAAGATTGATGGGCACAACATATGAATTCATCAGGATGCTTAGGCTTATGCATTTCAAGTCAGGATCTCATGATCTGAATATCTTGCTACACTTACTTCAGAACTCACTGCCCTCCCAATTTTTGGTGTAAAATAACCATATTTCAAATCAAAGTAACTCTAGAACGGATCTATATCGCCAGAATACTCAAACAAATCCTACATTGATCAGCTAAACACAACCAATGAGTAGCAGCATTTCTGTGAGACCCAAAAGTGATCAAGCCAGAAGGGAGCCTTGGAGCAACGGTAAAGTTGTCTCCATGTGACCTATAGGTTACTGGTTCTAGCCGTGGAATAATCAGCCACTGATGTTTGCATCAGGGTAGGCTGCCTACATCACACCCCTCGGGGTGCGGCCCTTCCCCGAACTCCGCGTGAATGGGGATGCTTCGTGCACCGAGCTGCCCTTTGCCCAAAAGTGATCAAGCCAAGTCCAACATCAGTGAGCACTCTAATGTGAAAGATAGTTTAACCTTGTATTGTGGAATCCAAAAACAAAAACAGGGTCAATTCTTTTCACATGCTGATGAGTGAAATATTGATGCTATCTATACATGCTACTTGTACCTTCTTCTAATCCTGTATGAATGCATATCAATCCTAACATCCGCATTTCTATGATGCTAATCTTAACTGAATAACAAATTGCTTTTGTTCGTACCCTTCTTATGACCCTTCTTATGATCAAATGGATTATTGTAAGTCCGAATGTGAACAACTGAATCCATCAAGCAAGGTACTAAATGGACCTCATCCAGTGGCTTCATAAGGTGCATGTTTCTTTTCTTTCTTTTTTTTCATTAGGTGCATGTCTCCTGAAGTTAGTCGTTGTCCTTTGCTAGAGCTGGATTTTAAGCCTTTTTGGTATATGAAGACAGGGTAATTTGTTCCATACATGGAATTGTTTGCACATATAAATAACTCTTCTATGTGCGAACATCATTTCCATTCACGGTATACTCCAGAATCCAGATGCTTTCTGGCTACATTCGTTTCCAAGGGAGTGTCTGCATAGCGAGTGAGAGATGCCTAACTCACAAAACCATAAATTTTAAAAGGAGCAAGGGTCTGATTCCAGTTGACTAGCTTAACTGGCTCGTCCAATCAGTTCTAAAAGCAGGGTTAGCTATATAGCATGGTGTGAGCATAGTGGGAAAACTATATGATGGCACCATGATGTCCAAATCCATCAAATAACGAAAAGATAATACAAGTTAGCTTCAGCAGACAAACAAGATCAATCAGTAGAGCAAAAGATGCTGTTTAACTCGTCGGAGAGAACTATCCTTGATGGATGTGAAATTGCTTATTCATATCATCATGCTACAGGAAAGAGGTCAACCAACCAATAGTAACTAAAGATGCCTTGGAGAAAACATCAAACAGTAGTGGTAAAAGACCACAACAAGAAGAATAATTGAGACCAACGACCGTGAAAAAAGGGCATAGTACTGGGAACACTTTAGTTGGTCTTTTATAAAGGGCAGAATGGCATAAATGGCACTTATACTTGTGTCACTTTGTCATGTCGGTCCTCCTACTTCACTTTATTTTCATCCAGACACTTCAACTTGTTCAAAATCTATATTTTAAACCCCTCTGACCGTTGACCAAGCACATGTCGCAAAATAATGGTTGAGCTGGACAAAGTGGGTGTAATTCACGCGGATAATGAGTGTGAATATGAACAGTTTGAACCAGAAATAATTAAAATAAATAGGAAAAAATCATTAAAATAAAAATAAAAAATAAATAAGTTTTAAAAAAAAAGCAAAAGAGATATTTTGTTCCTCTATTTTCGCCCCGCCCCCCCCACCCCCTCATGTACGCTTCT
>MU749526.1:0-27866 GCA_026770625.1 Nicotiana glauca | reverse complement strand
CCCGTACGCTTCGTCTTCTTCTACCAAAAAAAAAAAAACAAAGAAAAACAACTCAATTAGTGATTTTTCAATTAGCACAGAATTAAGATCCTTCGTGGAAGCATTAGGGAAAAACCCTTCTGGGAGTACAAATTAATAGAAAGCACAGAATTAATTTGGGAGGCCTACTTTTGCAAACCACTAATTTTGGTATTGTTTATCGTATATCTTCAAAAGTGATGGCAATACCCAAATTCGGAGTATGCTAGCTACAGGGTTAACCAATTAACTTATCACAGATGTAATCGCTTACAAGAAAAAAGGGAAAACGTATCTCCTGTCCTGGGAAAACGTATCTCCTTTTCCTTCAATCGGGCATTTAACATCTAATGATATGTGGATAATTAGAGGCTTAAGCAGAAGAGACCGGGTCTTCAGCTGGAAGAAGCTGAACATGGAGGAGATTCATGGAATTGACAAAATGGATTAAAAGATTAAAGCCAGCTCTTTCCTTTTTCATCTTTCATTTTGTAATGAGGCAGCAACTGTATCTCCTTATGCTTGCAGCTCAAAAAATTCTGACCTGAGTCCCAGATGTCTTTGCCACTAGTTGGGAATGATTTTCTTGTTCTTTTTCTTTAAGAAAATAGTATATAATACTCCCTCCCTTTCAATTTATGTGAACCCATTTGACTGGGCACGGAGTTTAAGAAAAGAGAGAAGACTTTTGAACTTGTGGTGTAAAATGAGGCACATAAAATCATTGCATAAAGGTAAATTGTTTCTAAATAAGGAAAAGGTTCATTCTTTTTGGCACGGACCAAAAAGGAAATAGGTTCACATAAATTGAAACGGAGGGAGTAAGTGTTTTTAGTAGATAAAATATAAAAAGTGACGTGGAATATGATGTGTCATCCACGTCAAGCAAGTGAGATACACACACGGTTAGAGGGGTTTAAAATATATATTTTGAACAAGTTAAAGTGTCTGGATGAAAAAAAGTGAAGCAGGAGGACTGGTATGACAAAGTAGCATAAGTATAAGTGTCATTTAGGCTATTCTGCCTTTATAAAGATAACAAAGGAAGACTGCTTCCTCACTGTAATCTTGCAATTATCATTTATTTTCCGATTAATATTGAATGTCATGGTTTAACTTAATAGGATTTTCAGAAGAAAAATATTGACTTGGAATGGTTGATTAAATCAGAGTTAATTATATTACAAGGGGGTCTAAAAGTGACGTGATATGCTACTTTTGGTTTATTGTGTGGTTGGATAACGTATACAAACTGCTAATTTGTGATAAGATGCAAGACATTTTAGGAAATGAAAATCAAATTTTATACAGCTTAAAGAGAAAAACACAATATCAAATTCGAATTGGAAGGAATGTACGAATATTACTTGCAATTAAGTATGTATCTGGTTTATAGGAGGGTATAAAATTCCAGGACCCTACATCTAGCACAAGATTTTACTGCTTTGGACAACTTTAATCCTAAGTCCTAACTCATCACAAGATACAGAAAAATGGATTATGACGTCTCTTATTATCAGAACTCATTAGTCCAACATTTATCTTTGAACAAAGAGAGTTAGTACCAGTTTCAAGTCAAAGTGTTTGCACCTTACTTTAATCTAGATTATATCTTTCTTTCCTAGTCTCTGTGGTCTACTTTAGAATTTGACCCCATCTGATGTGTGCCTACCAATCCAAAAAGAACAGATGCGTGTAGATCAGCTTGTTAAATGCTCAAATTTAATGGGTTAAATGAAATGCTAACGGATTACAGCATATCTGTTCCAGTTACATCCCCAAAGAATACAGAAGATCAAAATACTGTGACAAGTTTTCTATCATGATATTCCTACACCAAAAGCACTAAGCATCCAGTCTCACACAACTGCGCATTCCATGTTTAGCTTGAAGCAGAAACAGGAACGTATATAAAGTTTGATATCAACAAACACGTAGCTAATAGAAGGAGTGAAAAGGGGGTTTACCATTTGCAGAATATTTACTGGAGGGGTGCTCATAAGTACAGCTTCAAGTCCAATCTGTGCAACAGGATTTTGTCTTCCATCACAGCATTCATCAACAACTTCACATAACTGAAGTAAACTCTCAATGGAGATGGTGAAATGCGGTTGATAAACTTTCCTCTTTTGGGATATCTTAAATGCTGATGTAACTATTTGTAGAATCAGTTTAACAAGTTGCGTCTTTCCTTTAAACATTTCAACGCGTTCAACTAGCATCTTGTATAGATTGCAAGAGAGTTCCACAAGTTGCTCCAAGGCATATTTCTGCATCCACTCAATAGTATGTCTTGACAAAATGACTTCATTGAGTGCCTAAACAATAAACGTGTGATAAGAGAATATAGTATAGCAGTGTACACAAAAAGCTGTCAGGGACATAAAACAGTTCAAGATGCAAAAGGGTAAATAGTGTTCAGCGACTCAGCAATGACTTCAATCTGGGAAAAGTACCACGAGATCTAATGCTTTGGAGGGGCTGAGTCAATCTCCAATTTATTGGTGGTGAAGGAGAGCAGCAATACTGAAAATGAATTGAGAGTATAATGTACACTGCCTGACAACAACAACAACAACTACCCAGTATAGTCCTACAAGGTGGGGTCTGGGGAGGGTAATACATACACGGGCCTTACCCCTACCCGAAAGGACAGAGAGGTTGTTTCCAATTGACCCTCAGCTCATGAAAAGGAGAAGGAAAACAAAAACAAAAACAAAAGAGCATTAGTAACTCCAGCAGAAATCACATAAATAATTATCTAAACATAAACCATAGATAAAATGGCATGCAATAATATCGACCAGTAACTACCATGAGTGGGCACAATACAAAAATTCTATAAGCACCTATCCTACAACCCTGATACTAGACCTCCAGACTTTCCTATCAAGGGCCATATCCTCGGAAATCCGCAATCTAGCCATGTCCTGCCTAATCACCTCTCCCCAATACCTCTTGGGCCTCTCTCTGCCTCGACTCGTGCCAACCACCGCCAGCCGCTCACACCTCCTCATTGGGGCTTCTCCTCCGCACATGCCCGAACCACCTGAGCCTCGCTTCCCACATCTTCTCATCTATTGGGGCCACCCCCACCTTCTCCCGAATAACCTCATTCCTAATCTTATGCAACCTGGTGAGCCCGCACATCCACCTAAGCATCCTCATCTCCGCAACCTTCACTCTCTGGACATGGGAGTTCTTCACCGGCCAGCACTTCGTCCCATACAACATGGCAGGTCTAACCACAGCTCTATAAAACTTCCCCTTGAGTTTATGTGGCACTTTCTTGTCACACAAGACTCCTGATGCAAGCCTCCATTTCGACCACCCCGCCCCCATACGGTGAGTGACATCCCCGTCGATCTCTCCGTCCCCCTGAATCACCGACCCAAGATATCTGAAACTGTCCCTCTTGGCAATGACCTGAGATCCAAGCTTGACGTCCCCGCCTACTTTGCTCGGCTCGGCGCTAAACTTGCACTCCAGGTACTCTGTCTTAGACCTGCTTAGTTTGAAACCCTTAGATTCGAGAATCTGTCTCTAGACCTCCAACCTCTCGTTTACACCGACCCTCGTCTCGTCTATCAGGACTATGTAATCAGCAAATAACATACACCATGGCACATCCCATTGAATATGGCATGTTATAGCATCCATCACCAAAGCAAATAAGAGAGAGCTAAGTGCAGATCCTTGGTGAAGCCCCATTACCACCGGAAAATGGTCAGAGTCGCCACCCACCATCCTAACCCTAGCCTTAGCTCCATCGTATATGTCCTTGATCACTCTGATGTAGGCTTCCAGCACGCTCTTCGCCTCCAGACACCTCCATAGCACCTCCCTTGGGACCTTGTCGTACGCCTTCTCCAAGTCGATAAACATCATGTGCAGGTCCTTCTTATCCCTGAAGTGTTCCACCAATCTCCTGACAAGGTGGATAGCTTCTGTAGTGGAGCGGCCCGGCATGAAACCGAATTGGTTCACGGAAATAGACGTCATCTCCCTCACCCTCGCCTCAACCACCCGCTCCAAGACTTTCATGGTGTGGCTTAGTAATTTGATACCCCTATAATTGTTACAACACTGGATATCCCCTTTGTTCTTATACACGGGCACCACTGTACTCCACCCCCACTCCTCCGGCATCCTCTTAGTCCTGAAGATCACATTGAACAACCTGGACAGCCACTCTACTCCTGTCTTACCCATGCATTTCCAGAACTCCACCGGGATTTTGTCTGGCCCAGTCGCTCGACCCCTACTCATCCTACGCAACGCCCCCACGACCTCCTCCACCCTAATGCGCCTGCAGTACCCAAGGTCTCTATGACACTCTGAATTCCCCAACTCCCCTAGCTCTACGTCTCGATCCCCCTCCTCGTTAAGCAGGTCTCGAAAGTACGTCTGCCACCTCTGTTTGACTAGAGTCTCCCCCATCAGAACTCTACCCTCCTCGTCCTTGATGCACCTAACTTGGTCTAGATCCTGCGCCTTCCTCTCCCTCACTTTAGCCAACTTGAATAACTTCCTATCCCCACCTTTCTCCCCCAATTCCTCGTACATGCGGCCAAACGCCGCATTTTTAGCTTCCGTGACCGCCAGCTTCGCTTCCTTCCTCGCCGCCTTGTAGCTCTCCCTGTTGAATCTCCTTTCTTCCTCGCTTGAGCTCCCTGCCAACTTAGCAAACGCCGCCTTCTTCGCCTCCACTTTTCCTTGGACTACCTCGTTCCACCACCAGTCACCTTGATGTCTGCCTGAATAACCCTTGGCTACCCCGAGCACGTCCCGCGCTGCCTCCCTAACCAAGTTCGCCGTCTCTGACCATATTGCGTCCGCTTCCCCAGAACTTCCTCTCCAACTCCTGGGCTTTCTCCTTAGTCAAAGCTCCCCATCTAATCCGCGGCCTGCCCCGAGCACCCCTCCTCTTCCTCTTCCTCTTCCTCTTCCTCTTCACCCAGAGACTATAATGTACACTGCCTGACTATGGTGGAAAATGATGTGGTACACTACTTCGAACCTAAATCTGACAAAACTTGGCAAATACCCAAGGACATCGAGGTTGATGCATGCAAGTTTTTCTTGTTGTGTTACCCCAGTTCAGACAATCTGAATGGAATCAACAAAAACACTTTTAACCTCGGAAACCCAAATTTCTTGATTGGTATTGGTGGCTACAATCAACACTTGATCCATAACTTATCACCATCCAATGGTTTAGAAGTCAATGCCCATGTCTCTTACTCTATTTCAGCAGATTGGTACACGGAATAATGAATTTATAAGAATTGGAGACTTCTCTAAATGAATATGTACATAAAATACTAACATGATTAATATATTTGTTTTAAAAAAAAGAAATTTTGATCCTTTCGACTGCCTAAAAGTCCATATTAGAAAATATATGCATATAGGTGCAAACTCAAATATCGATCTACTATATCCCAGCAACACTCTTCAACTGTGAATACATTGTCATGCATCCTAACGTATACGTCATGAATGAGTTTAATACAGAAACATTCTGCTACTGACACACACTCAAGTCCATATAATAAGCCCTCTCCATCCTCGAGAAACAAGAAAATGTATTATCTCTAACAGCATAAAGAGTCGAGATAATTAAAAAGAAGGGAAAGAAGAACTAGAGATTTTTATAGTACTTAATAAAAGGAACAAATACCTCTAGTATAACAGTCAACTCAACAAATGAATCACTTCTGCACGGACTCCAAGAGAGAGATGAAACAACACAGGATGACCATGAGATCAAGACACATTGTTCAACTAAGTACCTGGCCATCTTGGGTATTCCAACAGACTTCTTCACTATCTGCAACATAAACCATCTGACTGAATTCAGCTCTTGCTTAGGAGAGGGGCTCACCAAGAGAAACATGATCAAGTGGAAAAACATCTATTGGATGGAGAGGGTAAAAAACAAGTTCCTATCAACGAAATTAAAATTTATGTTCCGCATTAAACCAACAAACTAAAGACCCACATTATTTTGACACTATACCTATATGGAACAAGAACTTCATATACTTAAAGAGGAAGAAACTTGCCAATATGTGCACTTACAGGATTTCTTAAGTAAATAATTTTATTGGTGTAAAATGTGAACACAATGTTAAGAGTTCTAGTTACAAGATTGTATAAAAAGCAAGGGATAAATGTATTTTCATTTTAGAAGTTTACTATCACTTCTTATCTACTGAATGCAAGGATAAACAATAAGCAGATGAATCTATGCCCCCAAATGACACTTCTGAGGTAACATGCCAACAAATGCTTCATTTTCAAACTGATATTTAGCTTGTTCATAATGCATGCAAGTGAAAAAAACTACATAACACACCTCAACCTCAATTAACATAAAGCAAGAGAAGAAAAGAAAGAAATTAAGTTGTAAACAGTAATTCAACTGGAGGAAATAAACCAGTACAACACTCTAGCGCAATTAAACTTCTAAGAAACTCTGAATGACTCCAATTAATAAGAAAATAAACCAGCAATTATTATAGCAGTTTGTTTGTTGCTTTTGATGATTGGCTCTGGCAATGAATATGGAGGTGATGGTAGCAGCAATTATGGCACTGAGGTTATCACTGTAATATGCATGGTAAGAATGGTAATCATAACAGAATCCTATCTTTTTTGGTAGAGGTGATTTTGAAAGGGAAAAAAAGGGGGAGGGAGCTGGTGTTGATGGCGACAATTCACTGGTCCCCTGATTTGTTTCTCCCCGGCTACATAAAAAATTATAAGAGTCCCACTCTTGTACAGTAGTTAAATAAGCTTAAAATACAGCAAAAGGAGTTTTTTGTTGATAAGGTAAATAATTTTATTAATAGAAGGGGAGAACCACGTGTACAAGTAATATACCGCAAAAAAAAAAAAGAGAACCTACACCAAAATATTGTTCTCAACGAAAGACGCCAAATCATCTATACAAATAGACACCTCATGGGTACACCAAAAAGAAACTATAGACAAAAGACTATTTTGCAACTCTACAAAACCTAAATCAACCCTTCAAAAGCTCTCTTCTTTCTCTCTTTCCATATCATCCACATGATAGCTAAAGGATCAAATTTCCACGCCCTTGGACTTTTCTTCCCACTCATGCCGTCCCATCTTTGCACTCCAAACCAATTAAGGACCAAAGCCCACAGTCGTGAAGCCACTCGAACATGCAAAAGGAGATGATCAACATCTTTCCCCGAACCTTTGCACATGAAACACCAACATAGGTGATCTTCTCCTTCCTCAGATTTTCGCTGTCAAAATCATGCCCCTCGATGCCAGCCAGACAAAGAAGCAAACCTTCCCATGCACCTTAGGGACTCAAATAGAGTGACTTGGAAATGTAACCTCCTCCCTCCTCAGTAATCTCTCATAATAAGACTTGACAGTGAACCAGTCATCTCTACTCACTTTCCATCTCATCTCCATACATCAGGAATAGTCTGTGATGTATTCTGCCTGTACAAAAATTCGACCAAGGTTTCAAATTCCCCCAACAATCAATCTTGGAGGTCCCTCCTAAATCTCAAATCCCAGTGAACTTCCCCCTCATTAAACATGTGAAACTGTCGGACTGTCAGCTCTCTTTGGCACGAAACTCCATAAATGTTGGGAAAATCTTCCTTCAATATATTCTAACCACACCATTTATGCTCCCAAAAACGAACCCTGCTTCCATCCCCAATCCTAAAAGTAATATTTTCACTAAAAATTTCCCATCCCTTCATGATGCCCCTCGCAAACGGAGTTATTATTACTTTTTAGCTTCTAAACTGAAAATAACTATGCAATTAGCTTCAATTAAAAATAGATAGTAATCAGAACCTAGAAGCATAAAAATAAAAGGCAACCAGAAAGCTCAGCAAAGCAAGCAAGTAAACTAGTACCATGGAAGAGACAATACTTGTCTTTTGGGGGGAGACTTACATCGGTTAACAGTATGCTGGATGGTATACCAATCTATCTGATGTCTATTTTCAAGATGCCAGTAGCAATGGAAAAGAAGTTGAATGCTATGAGAAGTAAATACATGTGGGAAGGTAACTCTAACAGCAGGAAGTTCCATTTGATTAAGTGGCAGGAGGTGATGGAAGGAAAAAAGGAGGGGTTTTGGGTGTTAGAAATTTGAGGGTGCATAATCAAAGCCTATTGTTCAAATGGCTATGAATGTAAGCAAAAGGTTATGGAAGCAACCTGTAGAAGCTAAATATGGGAGGAAAGATTTTTGGGCTCCATGTGCAATAAAGTCCTCTTCTTTGGGGGGAGTTTGGAGTACCATTAGTAATCTCTTGAATGAGTACGGTCAGCTTGTGAAACTGAAACTGAAACTGAAACTGGGAATGGCCACAATATTTTATTCTGGTCTGATCTATGGTTGGGTAATGAAAGCTTCACATCAAGACTTCCAGTTTTATATAGTTGCGCCACAAATAAAAAAGGAAAGATGGCAGATTTCTACTCAATCAATGGGTGGCAGCTGATCTTAAGGAGGGCCCTTAATGACTGGGAAATAGATGAATATGCAGAGATGATGCTGAAGGAAAGATGGCAGATTTCTACTCAATCAATGGGTGGCAGCTGATCTTCAGGAGGGGCCTTAATGACGGGGAAATAGATGAATATGCACACATGATGCAGTTGTCATATTGGAGGATAGTAGGAGAGATTCAATAGTATGGCAGCAAACAGAGATGGAAAATTCACAGTTAGCAGATGCTACACTTTGTTACAGAAACAACAAGGAATGTATGAGCCTGACTAGCCACGGAAAGCGATCTGGAAATCAAAAGCACATCTTAAAGTAGCTTGCTTTGGATGGGCGGCAGCAAAGGAAATTTGTTTGACTCAGGAGAACTTGCAGAAAAGAGGAATAATTCTTATTAACAGATGCTATATGTGTGAAGAAGATCTTGAAACTGTCAACCATCTATTTATTCATTGTAGAGTGGCAAGACAATGCTGGGAATTCTTTCTAAATTTGCATGGTGTCAGATGGGCAATGCCTCCTAATGTTAAGAGCTTCCTGGAAACTTGGCAACTTCAGAAGATGGCAAAGGCCAAAGGATAAGTTGTATGTGTGGAGGACAATTCCTTTATGTGTGCTATGGACAATATGGCTAGAAAGGAATAGGGCCTGTATTGAAGAGAGAAGACAGAACATCTCCAGGATTAAAAATAGATGTTTACGAAGTTTGTACTTTTGGTGTAAAAGAGTGCTATGGAAAATCTGGAACAATATTTAAATTTTTTAGAGGAGTTAGGTGATATGGATTTAGGTAATTTGGAATTAGTTGATATGATGTAAAAGAAGTGTTATGGAAAATCTGGAACAATATTAAATTTTTTAGAGGAGTTAGGTGATATGGATTTAGGTGATTTGGAATTAGTTGATATGTAGAAATTCTATTTGTAACCCAGCTGGATTGTTTGCTTTTCTTGGTAACTTTAATAAAACCTTACCTTACCAGAAAAGCTCAGCAAAGTAAGGAAGAGATAAAAAATAAAGGAAGACGAGAAAACATAGCCAACCAGAAGAAAACACATGACATATTACCTGAATAAACAACTTCTTCAGTTGTAACTAAATAATCACTAACACACCAACAACAAAAGGCAACAAAACTTGGAAACTTAAGCAAGACAAATAGACTCCTAAAGGAGGACGAGTAAAAAACAAACAAACAACAACAACAATAAAAGATGGGGCTTCAATTACCTGAACAATCAACTCCTTTGATTCATGACTAGAAATAGGAGAAACATAAAAGCTCAAAAGGGTCTCAAAAATGGCATTTCTAATATATATTTGAGTATCATCATTCGCATTCAATCCTGAGTACAACAGACGTAGGATCCACAGCCTCTCTGCTATGAAATTAGTTGAGCTACTCCAGAAAAAATTATGGAACAACGGTATACCCTGTTAAAAGATCAGAGGGAAAAAGGAAAAGCACTGTTAGGCAAATTAGTCAGATGATGATCAGATATGACTGGATAGTTGATCTTTATGACAAATGGCACTTATAAATTTCCGATACTGAAGATATACCCTCATATTTGCACTTGGAGAACGCATCAGATATGCACTTATTGCTGAATAATGGTCATGTGAAGGATCCAAAAGTACAAAAGAAGCCTCTGCAACAAATACGGCAGTTATGGATGAAATCTTTTGCCAAGGCTCTTCAATACCGTTTTGCAAGTATGACATTAGGAGACGAAGACGCATCACGTCCTTCCTCTTCTGACATTTCTGCAGCCAACAGTAAAAACATATAAAATCAGGACATGTTACTTCTATTGAAGAGTCAATAATGCAGCTCTGGAGAGATATCAACACCTTTTCCTGGCATATAACCAACCAAGATGACTGGTTATTATGATTTGCAATTGATAGTTACAGATTACTCAATCTCTCTTATATAGACAGATAGGTATCTTTTATCAGACAACATTGGATGATACTATTTCGTTACAAATCTCTGTCTGTGTATATACTTGCAGGCATGGCCTGACTACTTTTCGCTATCAAAAAAAAAAAATTATTTAGTGATAAAAAAGAAGGTACCTCCAAA
This sequence comes from Nicotiana glauca, assembly GCA_026770625.1. Classification (NCBI taxonomy): domain Eukaryota; kingdom Viridiplantae; phylum Streptophyta; class Magnoliopsida; order Solanales; family Solanaceae; genus Nicotiana; species Nicotiana glauca. Next base: position 17,244 of record MU749526.1, on the reverse strand, counting down.
GCACTCTTGAATCTTCCAAGAACCTCGTAAGCTAATTTCCTCATGTCATCATCAGGTGAAGATATACTGACAGCACTAATCGCAAGCAAGCCTAAGCTAGCAAACTCCAAGGGCTCAATAAAACCCATAGAAAGACAATGAACTGAGAAGTGCAAGATAAAAATGGGATCATACACGCAGATTTTTTCAACATCTGTGTAATGCACCTGCAGATATTTCCGAAGTTTAGAATTAGACAGATCTGGGAGAAACTACAGAAAATATCCATTATTCCTTGCTCTCTGAAAATTGAAAGAAAAATCAAAGATTATGAAAAAAGAAACTATCTATAATTGAAGTACCGCATATCTAAAGTCAGGATTATCCGTTTCAGGTTTTCTGAGAATCCCCGCACCAACTGTTCTATCATATGGGAAATAAAGCACAGTAGTTGCACAAACTTTGGGGTCAATAGGAATGTTTTCTCTGAAGTGGATTCTGCGGTAGTCATCAACTGCTTCAGCTTCGCTCAAATTACGAGAGATAGTCTGCACCAGTTCATTTTCTTTTCTGACTTTCAGCAGAGCACTACCCCATAGGAAATCCAATTTAGCCATACTTCCTTCATCCAAGTCATTAGTCGACTTGATTTCATCCAATAAGCTGTATATCTCCAAGTCAATCGCACTCATACTCGCACCATAAGAAGATAATAGTAGAAAGACCAATTCCCTCAAATTTATTCCAATGTCTTTTACATTATCAATATCACTTTGCTGAGACCTGATCTGGAAAAGCAACTTAAGCAACTTAACAAGTTCCAACAGCCGGGCACGTTCTTCAGATAGTTTAAAATTATCTTTTAGATCAAGGGCATCTTGATCAATAGATGGAACATACGATCTCATGATGCTCGGCAAAGGTGTAAATATCAGCCCAAAGTGAGAATGACCAGCTGAGATGCGAGAAGAGTGGATTGTAGCTGCAAACTGCGAATGTGCAAGCAACAGTTGAATAATTGAAATGCAAGAGAACTTCCCCTCAGATACCGATGAGATAATAGCTCGGAGCATCCGCAGTGTCATAGGATCGTAAAACCTATGCAAAAGAGATGACTTAGCAAGTTGCTCTATAAATGGAAGAGAAGCCAAGTTCAGAAGACAATCATGCATCTCCATTGTTATTTCCATTAAATTTCTCAGAATATGTACTTCCAGATATCTAAACAAGGAACAGCTTCCAATTTCAATTTGCGAGAAGTCAACAACGTTCACAGAACATCTCTTGACAATAAGCTGCCACGTTTGAACCAACAAGTTCAGAAGCCGGATTCTTGCCAAGTCTAAAATGGAGCAATCTTCTGAAGGAATCAATTCTGTGTCTCTCTTCAGCACAGATGGAAACTTCCTCTTCTCGGAGAATAAAAGTGCCCTACACAAACGTATTTTTGCAACAGTCCTGTTCACAACATTCAAAGACTCCTCAACTGAATAAGCACCATCTTGAGTGAGATCGAACCCCAGCAGATCACCATATTCACTTGAGCAAACAGAATTGAATATACTCAAGCGCTTTTTCACGTTCACCAAATCACCTCGCAATTCAAAGAAAAGTTGAACTACAAGAACAGTATTTGTAAGAAGACTACCTGAGATAAGATTCAGAGAATCTTCCATTGATAGGTTTTCACAACATTCTACCTGAAATATCTCCCTGGAAACGTAGCTCTTCCAGCTAGAGAAACCTTGCTTGAGTATTCCCCAATAAAAAGAAACTATATTCTCATGAAGTATGCAAAGTTGGCCCCCAAACTTAGAAGGAATTGAATTCAAGTACAGGATGACAGTGGGAAGAAGCATCAACATATCCTCATCAGAAAAACCACAAATTTGCTGTACTGCACAAGACTTGACTGCCACGTATTTATTCATCATGTCTGAAAATAACTTTCCAAATACTGATAGATGCAGGGGGCTTCTATCAGCAACAAGAAACAAGATTTCAGCTTTTCTTTTGGTTATTTTGAGCATGCAATGAGAAAGGATATTGACATGAGTGTTAGCCACAGCTCTACATGTAATCTTAAGAAAAGGATGGCTTGACTTCTGGATAGCTTTATGTGTTTTCACAACTTTTACAGCTTTGAGCAGACAGATATCAGCAACATCAAGTTCAAAACGAGTGGCAATTTCGTATACTTGCAAAAAGATTTTCTCATAGAGGATGACATCAAATTGTTCCTGCTGAATTCCCCAAAACAAACAAAAAGGCATTTTTTCATGTGTCTGCTGCATGTTTGCTGCCAGATGACAAAATGCAGAACCAGCAATGTGTAATCCAACACAGAGCACTGAAGTCAACCAAACAGAACGATCCTCATGGTCAATTGCAGATAGCATCCAATGGACCAGTTCAAGCAACTCAAAGGGAGATATGAAATGAACCAAATTGAGTAGAGCACATAATGTAGGAACTAAAGGTATTACGTTCTTCGACTTCATGCATTCATTCATCTTCTGCTTAAATGTCATAACCAGTTTATTTACCACATTCTTGAATGAACTTATAACATGTTTATTAGCATGATACACTTCAGATGAGGAGCCTTGGCCATGGCAGAAAGACAACCAGAGCTCAGAAATTGCTTTTAACAAATTATGCACATGATGATCCATCTTACTGACTTCCAGTTTAGCTGATTCAACAAACTGTTCTACACTGTCCTTAATTACTCCACATGCAAAATCACTTTTAACAGGGAATGGGCAGTCCAGCACTGCTGCCACAGCAGGGTGATCAAGGATAGTTACAACCAACTCTTTAACAAAGTGAATTGGGAAAGGAGTAAAGGTGTCTAAACTGCAAGAATTAAATTTTTCAACCACCAATTCTTTCAACATGCGGCTTAGGAGAAGGAAGCAAGCTTCAGAAAGCTTTTCAAACCCCACGAAATGCTCATTTCTATATGATAATTGAGCTTGATTCAACCAAAAGAGTAAATAGCGGAAAATGGAAAGAAGATGATCAGATGTCTCCTCAGAAAGCTTTGCCATAAGCAAGTTTTGCAATCCTGATTGATTAGACAAATCCAATCCATCAATATCCAGAATTGCTGGGAAGAGAATATAAAAAGGTGCACGGTCCAAAAATACAGAAAATGCATTAGACTTGTTATCCCTTGAACTGATGACACTGCAGTCCATTGTTCTCCCACCACTTAATCCAGTTACGGCCCTATCCAGACCCGTGAAGAAGATTTCTCGCCATCTCTTAGAAGCATCATTAAGAAGACTAGGTTCTGAGAAAAATAGGTGCATCAACAATGAGAGAGGAACCCCAAGCAATTCATTTGAGACAGACATGATTAAAGGGAAATTCTGTATTATCTCAGCTGGTCTTGTGCATGCCAATGAAAAGCAAAACCCAATGGTTACTCCAAGCAGACTACCATCAGACTCACTCTTCAGCAATCTTTGGACTTCACCAACTGTACGGGTAAAAGAACTGTCAGTATACACAACTTCGTGGCAGTTGGAAGGTATTCTGTAAGTTTTCTGCAAAATTCTCTGAGACAAATGTAATAAACTCTTGAATGGCCTCCACTCATAGAGACATCGAGAATCATCCAAGTCATAAGCAGCTTCAAGTCTCTCAGAGAGCTTCAAATCAATTATTGAAGATAAAAGTAATGGATCCACCTAACAAAGTTCAGGAAAGATAGACACTGTCAAGAGGGGAAAGCACCTAACGTACGATCAATTCAAATTGCAAAAAAAATACATAAATGTAAGGACAGATATTACCTGAGTCTCCAGGAGATACTTTAAGGTATTGCACATGTATAATGAGACCATTGACTTCTCGGATGCAGAAAAAGCACCAGATTCAGCAGTTACCAATGTTAGGCACTTATCCAAGATGCAAATAGTGAAAGCGCTGAAATCAGGAGATGCATCTGCAAGAAGTGTCAAATAACTGTCAGAATACTGCAAGTAGTCTTTTCAGTATACTGTTAAGTTCTTCCTTTCGAGTTTGTGGTACTTTGGCAGGTTTAAAAAAAATTTGCAAGCCATTTGGTTAACTATTTCATTTATCAGAAATAAGATAGACCAATTAAATGTCGGCGGAAAAGTCAAAGTTCCAATTGAAGCACGGTCATGATGCACTATGAATCCAATAAAAACTGAAATAGTAGATCAAGAATGAGTAAAATGATGAGTGCTTTATCCAGTGAACAAGTAGAATAATGGTCACAGCCCCCACCCCCACCCACAAAAAATCAGAGAACAAAAGAAACAAAAATAATACGACATAACCAATATTTGTCAAGTCACATGGAAAATATAATCACTACAAAATAGAAAAGGTAAAAGTTAAAACCCATCTTTTTTGAGGAAAAGAAAAAGAAGACCAGGAACATTGTATGAAATTTCAACTACCTTTAGCGCCTGGTATGCTACTCAAAGAAGACCTTAAGAGATTCAAATAATAGAATAACTTATTGCCCGTCTCAATTACAGCATCACGTAGGAAAAGAAGAACAGGTGAAGACAATTTTTTGTAGATATCACACCCTACTGCTCCTCCAAGCATGTCGTCTTTTCTATACCCGGGAATAAAGAAGAACCATGAACAAATTTCCTTTGGGTTTTGGTCAAATGCACCAGTACTATACATCGATGCCTTCGCTAGATTGTATGCTTGATCTTTAATGTCTCTGTTTTGTGAATACATTGACAACTCCAGAAATGGAAGCAAATGCTTGTACATTTGTGGGTGAACTCTTGAAGCAATTTCGCATTTAGAGGACCAACCAACATGTTCTTGGAGCAGAGATAACAGAGCTTGTTGCAACATAGCTGGTAATGCTAGCGGGTTGTTCGGCAGAATTTTGAAGAAATCAAATAATCCTTCCAACATAGTAGGCAGTGTTTTCTGCAAGAAAGAAAAATAACATACAAAATGTAAGCAATACATATCAGGATTTCTCCATTTATTTTTCCCTATTCAAATTAGGAACTATTAAGTTCGCATGAACAGATTTACATTCGTAAATCAGAATACTAGATATATACCATATTAAATAGCAGAGGATTTCCAGTTTCAGAGCACATACAAGAAGCATAAAAGAAAGATCCAGGAAAAAGTTTCATCCATATATAGGCTTGAAAACATGGGCATCTGAAGTTCCACCTACGAGCATAAGGTAAAGCTAAAAGTTTATAAGACTGACAACGTTAAATTCAAGCCACATGCTCCAAATCACTTATTGATCCACCAAGAAAATGGAATATTTTAAATGAGTATCAATACATAGAGGCACAACTGGAGTGGCTTACGTGGGCACTAACTTAACACAAATGCAGCAAGAGTTAATACAGAGTCAAACGGGCGGGATACTGCAGATAACATGTTTTTTATGCAATTTTTTTATCAGTTATTACATGCAAAAGTCTTTAACTTCTCTAAATGCAAACAAATGCTTCCTTTATAATTTCACAACACTGTTTCACAAAAATCCAGCACAACAAGGATTCAAGAGTTTGAAACTCACATAATATACTGTTAAAGCATTAAGCAACTTGGAATAGAATAGCACTTCTGCCTCTTTTACAGTAGAGTCTGGCAAAGCAGAAGAATGCAAACTCCAGAGTTCTGTTATAAGCTTTAAAAAATAAGCTTCATCTTTAGAATTATCCATGTCATCTTCATTTATGATTCCTTCACCTTCAAGGGGCAGAGCAGCATCAGGGGAGTAACTAACCCCACCAACAAGAATGTCTGTATCTTCATTTGCAACATCAATTTTCAGCTTCTTCTTACTGTTCATCTTATCTCCTATTTCAGCATCTGCGGGTCTTTTTGAGCATTGCTCAAGACCTCTGTAAAATTCATTCAGTGAAGAGAGTAATGAGAACAGAACTTGAGGATCGGGGAGAAAAATCCGAACTGCATTCCAGATATCTTGCTTGAGGGATTCCCATTTGTGGATCATTTTACCTTGGGAAGACGATACACTGTTTAATGCACTAATTAGTAACTCCAACAATTTCAGAACCTCCAACACGAGCTTCAAAGTTCCATGTTTTGCTAGAGGATCAGAATGAAGTAACCCTTTATTAATCACCAGCCGAGAGAAGGATCGTGGTCCAATGCACTTCATGATATTTTGCACCTCTGGGCTGTTGAGAGTTGGCGGCTCCTGGGTTTGAGATCCAATAAATCCAAAGACAAGTCCGTCACCAACAGAGGAGAGCACATTTGCTGCCAAAGAAACTGAAGCAAACCTGCAAGTAACTGAGTCACAATGGAGAGGCAACAATACTGATATTCAAAAATAAACTCTAATAAGCAATATTTTCTAACCAGTTACGAGATGAAGGGTCTTCAAGATTATAAGGGAACTCATCCAAATAAGCTGAACCAAAAGATGACTTCCCCTTAACAATTGCCAAAAGCAGGTTTCTGTGGTTCTCAACCTCTGCAGCTTTTAACTTCTTCATAAGGCCCAATAGTCTTTTCGGGTTTCCTCTCAATGGACTAGGTACCCTCTTCAAATCTGGCATCAATCCATTAGAAGGATCAGTACACACCATATATAACAGTTCATGAGCTAACTCTGCAGCCAATCCTCCACCTTCTCGTCCCGAAATGCTAGCGAGCTGCTCCAAAGTTACACTGCCGAAAAGCACACTTCTAAGTCCGGTGGGCACCAGTGAATCAGGAACAAGAACCTTATCGCGCAAAGTGGACAAAACATAAACAACAGTATCATCATCATCATTACCCAACCCGCGAAGCACACCAGAATACATATCCTTCTGCTGCAACACACCTCTCAACAACCTGGCATTCCCTACCTCCAAAAAAGATATAGCAAAACCAACAAAAGCCTTTCTCGTCGAATGGTGCTTCTTCTTATTCGCTTCAATTTTCTTAACTTTCCACTCAGCTAGTTTCCCAAATACAGGGATTTTAAAGTCAAAACACTTGGCCACTTCCCATGCCATCCATGAACTACGCCTAACTATAGAAGCCAACAGAAAAAGGGCAGCGCGTTGGCGCTTTGCCTCTTTACTGTTCAATTCCTTATATAAATCATTCATTCTCTTTTCCACTATGGATTTCGCAAACTTATCCAACGCATTGACAACTAAAGCAACTTTCGGGTCTTTTTCAGCTCTGTTTTTCCCGTAAGAATGATTGAGAATTCCAGAAATTAAATTGAAAACATAGTAAAGTCCAGTTTTGCCTTTTCGGAGCTCCCAAGCTTGTTCGAGTTCGATACACTTGGATGAATTCTGAATGTAGAGGCTGAGAAATTCGGGTCCAGAATCGGATTTGAGAAGCTTGAGGAACTCCTTTGAAGCATCGGAACATAGCTGCAAGTCTGTAGAGGTTAAGTTGCGAAGAAAGTGTTTGAGTTTAGCCTCCTGGGAGAGTTTATTGTCGAACTGAGACAGAGGCATTGTTGTTCCTGCTCCCTTATTTTCTTCGTCTTCCATTGTTGCAGCAATTCAACTAGAGCGGAAGCTTAAGACTAAACCCTAAACCCTACAGCTTTACAGCTTTACAGCTTGTTTAGAGCGGAAGCTTAGTGGGCGTTTGCACATTAGTTAGAATTGTAAAATTACAACAACAAAAAAAGTGGGGAAAAATTAAGTCAAATGGTATTTGAAAATTAGATTTGTGTCTCTAAGAATATAATTTTGGGTTATTTATAAGGTTTTACGAGTGATATTTGAAAAATAATTTTTTTGTGTTATAAAATAACAGCAATTTAGTAAAACATGAACAAGAAATAGAGATATAGAGAGAAAGATAGAAGGAAGAGATTTTCTTCTTCAATTGTGTGTATTTTCCTATCTATTACAAGGCCTTTATATAGGCATAAAAAGTGAAGAAAATATGTCATGAAATATGTCATTGAACATACAAAATATGTCATTCAATATGTCATTAACCATTTGAGATGAAGATCATGGAAGAAGAGTAGACATCCACCATAAATTTATATCTATCATAACACTCCCCCTTGGATGTCCATAGATAATGTGCCTCGTTAAAACCTTACTAGGAAAAAAAAAACTATGGAGAAAAAAAAATCTAGTGAAGGAAAAAGAGTACACATATTTAGAAATACGCCTTTTGGTTGCCTCGTTAAAAACCTTGCAAGGAAAACCCAGTGGGACAAAACCTTGTAAGGAAAAAAGAGTACAACGCGTATTAACTCCCCCTGATGAGAGCATCAATTCACATCCTTAAACCTACGCATCCCGATCTTATGTACTAGCTTCTTGAAGGTTGACGTCGGTAGAGATTTTGTGAACAAATCAGCCATATTATCACTTGAACGAATCTGTTGCACATTGATATCACCATTCTTTTGAAGATCATGTGTGAAAAATAACTTTGGTGAAATGTGTTTTGTCCTATCTCCTTTTATGAACCCTCCCTTTAATTGAGCTATGCATGCTGCATTGTCTTCATACAAAATCGTGGGTAATTTGTCACATTTCAAACCACATTTGTTTCGAATAAGATGTATTATAGACCTCAACCACACGCACTCTCGACTTGCTTCATGAATAGCAATTAGTTCCGCATGATTAGATGAAGTAGCCACAATTGATTGCTTAGTCGATCGCCAAGATATGGCAGTGCCTCCACAGGTAAACACATAACCTGTTTGAGATCGAGCCTTGTGTGGGTCAGATAAATACCCAGCATCAGCATAACCAACAAGATCGGGACTGCAATTATTTCCATAAAATAAGCCCATATCGGTAGTCCCTTTTAGATACCGCAATATGTGTTTGATTCCATTCCAATGTCTCCTTGTAGGAGCAGAGCTATATCTTGCTAAGACATTAACTGAAAAGGTTATGTCAGGCCTTGTAGTATTGGCAAGATATATTAGTGCACCGATTGCACTAAGATATGGTACTTCAGGACCAAGTAGATCTTCATTCTCTTCTTGAGGTCGGAATGGATCCTTATTCATATCAAGTGATCGAACAACCATCGGAGTACTTAATGGATGTGCTCCATCCATGTAAAACCGTTTCAATACCTTTTCTATGTAAGCAGATTGATGAATAAAAATTCCGTTTGCCAAATGTTCAATTTGCAAACCAAGACATAATTTTGTCTTTCCGAGATCTTTCATCTCGAATTCCTTCTTTAAATAATCAATTGCCTTTTGGAGTTCTGTAGGAGTTCCAATAAGGTTTATGTCATCAACATATACAGCAAGTATAACAAACCCTGATGTTGTTTTCTTTATAAAAACACATGGACAAATGGCATCATTTATATAACCTTCTTTTAATAAATACTCATTAAGGCGGTTATACCACATTCTTCCTGATTGCTTTAGACCATACAAAGATCTTTGCAATTTGATTGAAAATATTTCCCGAGACTTTGAATTATGTGCGTCAGGCATTTTAAATCCCTCGGGAATTTTCATGTATATCTCATTATCAAGTGAACCGTAAAGGTATGCTGTAACCACATCCATTAAATGCATGTCAAGCTTTTCATGGATAGCAAAACTAATGAGATAACGAAATGTTATAGCATCCATAACAGGAGAATATGTCTCTTCATAATCGATACCAGGCCTTTGTGAAAATCCTTGTGCAACTAGACGTGCCTTATATCTTTGTACCTCATTTTTCTCATTCCTTTTACGTACAAAGACCCATTTATATCCAACAGGCTTAACACCATCAGGTGTTTGCACTACAGGTCCAAAAACTTCACGTTTCACAAGTGAAGTTAATTCTGCCTGGATGGCGTCTTTCCATTTTGGCCAATCATCTCTCTGTCTACATTCATCGACAGAGTTTGGTTCAAGATCCTCGTCTTGTTGCATTATTTCAACAGCAATATTATAAGCAAATATGTTATTAATAACAATACTATTTCGGTTCCATGTTTTCCCCGTTGAGACATAACTTATTGAGATCTCTCCATCATCATCATTTTCAGGTACCTGAACTTCCCTTGAGGTCCTATCATTTGTTATGTCTATGTGCTCTTCTTGAGCCACTACCTCCGTATTATGATCACTTTGATCATTTACTCCTTTTCTTTTCCGAGGATTTTTATCCTTAGAACCGACGGGTCTACCACGTTTCAAGCGTGGTTTAAGCTCATTTGCTTTAATTGATTGTCCTACCGGGATATCAACTCGAACTGGAGCATTAGCAGCTGGAATATATGACTTAGTCACCCTTGGCAGGTCAGTGAACGCATCTGGCAGTTGATTTGCAATATTTTGCAAGTGAATTATCTTTTGAACCTCTTGTTCACATTGATTTGTTCGAGGATCTAAATGAGATAGTGACAATACATTCCAATCTATCTCATTTCTCAGCTGCTTATTTTCTCCCCCTAATGTTGGGTATATTGATTCATCAAAATGACAGTCAGAAAATCTCGCTGTAAATAAATCTCCGGTCATAGGCTCCAGATATTTTATAATAGAAGGAGATTCATACCCAACATATATCCCCAACCTTCTTTGGGGACCCATCTTTGTGCGTTGTGGTGGAGCAACTGGAACATATACCGCACAACCAAAGGTTCTAAGATGGGAAATATTTGGCTCTTGGCCAAAAGCCAATTGCAATGGGGAGACTTCATGATAACTGGTTGGTCTTATACGCACAAGTGTTGCTGCATGCAAAATAGCATGTCCCCACACTGAAAGGGGAAGTTTTGTTCTCATTAGTAATGGTCTAGCTATTAATTGGAGGCGTTTAATCAATGATTCTGCTAGACCATTTTGAGTATGGACATGAGCAACCGGATGCTCAACTTTTATTCCAATGGCCATACAATAATCAGTAAAGACATGAGATGTAAATTCACCAGCATTATCAAGACGAATTGTCTTAATTGCATAATCTGGAAATTGTGCTCTTAATCTTATTATTTGGGCCAACAATCTCGCAAATGCCATATTACGAGTTGACAATAAGCACACATGTGACCATCTTGTAGATGCGTCTATCAAGACCATAAAATACTTGAATGGTCCACACGAAGGGTGTATAGGCCCACATATATCACCCTGTATACGTTCCAGAAATGCAGGGGATTCAATCCCAATTTTAGCTGATGATGGTTTAATAACCAATTTTCCTTGAGAACAAGCAGCACATGAGAATTCCTTAAATTGAAGAATCTTCTTGTTCTTTAATGTGTGCCCATTTGAATTCTCTATTATTCTGCGCATCATGTTAGAACCGGGATGACCCAACCGGTCATGCCAAATGATAAAATCATTAGAAGTAGTAAACTTTTTGTTTACTATGCCATGTGATTCAATCACACCAATATTTGTGTGATACAACCCAGAAGAAAATGCGGGTAGTTTTTCATGCACATATCTTTTACCCGCTTTTATTGTAGTAATATAAAGGTATTCCACCTTTCCTTCATTTGATGTCTCAACATGGTAGCCATTTAGGCGAATAGCTTTGAAACTCAACAAGTTTCTTTGAGATTTACTACAATACAATGCATTATCAATATTTAATATCGTTCCTTTGGGTAATAATAAGGTTGCTCTTCCGGAGCCCTCAATCAACTTTGTACTACCGGATATTGTATTAACATAGGCCTTTTTCATAACCAAATAAGAGAAAAATTTCTTTTCTCTTAATATTGTGTGAGTTGTAGCACTATCCAAAAGACATATATCTTCATTACTCATCTTGGATCCAATTGAAGACTGGGAAATTTTAATTTCTTCATAAAAAAAATAAAAGTACATCATGAGAAATACTGAAAAAACTAACATCACCAACGACAATATAAGACAACTTAAGTACTACTTAAAAAAACAACAACTTTAGACGAGATAAAAGCATTGAAAATAACAACACAATTGCATTCCCCAATAAAATGATCAAACTTTAGTTTTGATCTGCAAAGAAATCTTCAACTTCCAAATGAGTAAGATCATCGAGACCTTGAAAATCATCATCTTTCAAAGCAAGATTTGTCTCGGCATTGTCATCATTTTTGTTTGAAGGCCTTGCCTCAGAATCATTTTTAAAGGTCAAGTGTGACTCCACTAAGGTATTAGCAGAAGATGCTCCAACATTATTTGCCTTTCTTTTGATGGAGTTTTGATAAAGCCTAACAAAATGCTCAGGTGCACGACATTCAATTTTCCAATGACCTTTCATGCCACAACGGTGGCAGTTACCATTTTTGCCTCTTGAAGGATTGTTTTGAGAACCCATATTGTTCTCTCGTTTGCCATGACCACCACGATGACGATTATCATATCGTCTCTTACCATTGCCATGCCCACGTACATTCATATGACCATGATTATTATTCAGTCTTTTTCCAGACTTATCACGTCTGGCTACCATATTTGCTTCAGGAAGCGGAGCTGACCCTGTGGGACGGGCTTCATGATTTTTCAGCAAAAGGGTATTATGTTGCTCAGCCACCAGAAGGCATGAGATCAACTCAGAATACCTTTTAAAGCCCCTTTCACGGTATTGTTGTTGTAATACCATATTTGAGGCATGAAAAGTCGTAAGAGTTTTTTCCAACAAATCCTCATCATTTATAACTTCCCCACATAATTTCAATTGTGAAGTTATTCGAAATACAGCAGAGTTATATTCACTTACGGTTTTAAAATCTTGCAGCCGTAAGTGCATCCACTCATATCGAGCCCTTGGCAATACCGTAGCCTTAAGGTGATCATACCTTTCCTTCAGGCCAGTCCACAATTCAAGTGGATCTTTCACTGTTAAATATTCAACCTTCAAACCTTCATCCAAATGATGACGAAGGAAAATCATGGACTTCGCTTTGTCTTGGCTTGATGCCTCATTACCCTGAGTAATGGTGTTACCAAGGCCTTTAGCGGCTAAGTGAATCTCAGCATCGAGAACCCATGATAGGTAATTCTTTCCAGAAATGTCAAGTGCCACAAACTCAAGCTTTGACAAATTTGACATAGTAAAAACTACCAAAGAAAATAAATGAATTAGAAATGATTAAGATGATAGTGAAAATAAATAAATGAATAGAAACATTACGAATGCTTAAATTGTGTTGCCATAATACATATAGTGGTAATGATAACCTTAATCTATTTATTAGTATTTATGCAGATTTGAGAATGAAAGGTTATGTATTATACCAAACAACAATTTCTGTAAATGAAGACAAAATATTGATAAAAATATAGGTTTAAGGTGATGGATTTTAACGCCAATAATTAGCAATTGTTTGCCACAGTGTAGTATTCATATTGATTCGTAATGATCATGATAACAAATTGACTTAATTCATATAATACAGTACAATACCACTAGAATGACAAGAAGAGAAGAAGAAATGTAGAAGATAACCTGTTATACCTTTCGGATAAAGAATTGAACTTAACTTTCAACAAGGCTAGAGTCGTGCTGATAACGTGTTATAAAATAACAGCAATTTAGTAAAACATGAACAAGAAATAGAGATATAGAGAGAAAGATAGAAGGAAGAGATTTTCTTCTTCAATTGTGTGTATTTTCCTATCTATTACAAGGCCTTTATATAGGCATAAAAAGTGAAGAAAATATGTCATGAAATATGTCATTGAACATACAAAATATGTCATTCAATATGTCATTAACCATTTGAGATGAAGATCATGGAAGAAGAGTAGACATCCACCATAAATTTATATCTATCATAACATTTTGGAGTTTTTTAAGTTTTTTAAAAAATTCTAAAAGTCAACTTTAAGAACCCGCTTGGACATGGACATAAGAATTTTTTCACTTTTTCCAAAATCAGCGTTTGCCATAAAAATCTTGAAAATGAATTTTAAAAAATTTCAAAAATTTTAAAAACACCAAAAGACTTTTTTCCAAAATTTTTACTTAGATCACTCACAAAACTTCAAAAAATCCAAAATTCATGTCCAAACACAACTCTAATTTTCAAATATCATTTTCACTTGAAATATTTTTTTCCTTTTTTAGAATTTTACAATTCTTATGGCCAAATGTCCACTAAGTACAAATTAAAAAATTTATGGTCAAACACTAATTTCGAAAAGAAAAAAAATATTTCAAAAAAAAAGTGAAAAAAATCTAATGTCTAAAGGGGCTCTTAGTGTAGGAAAAGAAAGAAAAAAGGAACTGTTTATTACTGTATCATTATATTATACTATTGTATTAAGTATTTTATTTCAATAGATTGTCTCATTTGATGTTATTTTATAATATCATGTATAAATAAAAAATAAGGTACGATATAATTATTATATAAAAGATAAGATAAGGAATAAAATATAATTATTTAATACGAAGCTAGAAGGGCATGAGAGGAAAAAATAAGGTAACAATGCAATTATACCAAATTATCCTTATATAAAGTGATACTTTTTATTATTATATATTATGATGGGTTTAATATTACGATACAATAAAATTTTATTAATAATCAAAATAAATTTAATATTCAAAGTAACAATACGATCCAATTCAACATGCAACAACCATCCAAACAAGGTGTAAACCCCTATACGTGACCTTTTAAAGTGAAATGTTGCGTAATTTGTTTTCTGATAAATTGTGTTATGTGATCTCGTAGTGCCCTTCTTTCATCCCGTATTTCGTGTGTTTTCCTAATATTAATCCACTGGTCTTAGGGTAAGCACTATGCGCTTGATTTTTTTAAAAAAAATCATACAAGTAGTATTAAACTATGTGTTTGAGTTATAAAATAAAAATAAAAAAAAATAACTTTGTAAATATATGTCTATAAATTCTATTTAGCTAGCTCAATGAAAGATAAAATCCTACCACATAGAAGTCCTTAGAATTTTATAGTAATATCATGTGAAAAATATTATTATCTTTGTGTTCTAATATCCAAATCAAAATTCAAAAAAATCTTTTATTACGATATTTTAGTCAGATAATTGTAACGACCCAACTGGTCGTTATGAGCATCTGCACTTCGCTCGGTCGTTTGAGGGCCTGAGTATCTCCGTATGATGTATTATGACTTGCGTAAATCGTTGGTGTTGGTTACGAGTTATCCGGAATCAATTTGGAAGAATAAACTTCAAGACTTAAGCTCTAAGTTGGAAGAGTTGATGTCACGACCCGGATTCCCCACCTTCGGGAGTCGTGATGCCGCCTACTCGTAAAAGCTAAGCAAGCCACAGAATTATAAATTCTTAACTCTTTTATTTTAATCCCTTTTATAAATCATAACAACAAGCGATAAATATTTAAATAACAACGGAATATGAGATTAAAGCGGAAGACTTAGACAAAATAAGACAAACAATACGAAAGTCAACATATGCCTCTACCCAAGAACTGGTGTCACAACACTCACGGATGTAAGACCCCCAAAAAAAAATTTCGAGTAATTTAAGATTTCATCGTGCCAAAGTAGGCTAAATTATTTTATCTCGTGTGAAAATAAGGATTTATGATATTATGGATATCAATCGGATATGTTAATAAGTATATAAGTATTATTATAAGTGATTTGGGGTCTAAGGAGAGGCCTAAGTCTAAGCCAAGTTGGAAAATTGCATATTAGACGAAATCTGTAAATGAGTGCGCACAAGACCTCATTTTGAACGATTATATCTCCAGTTATATAACGAGTTGTGTGAGGATCAACCTATCAAATTAAAGCCCTTTGAGTCTAGTTTCCAACGCAATAAACCGTTCGTCATTTGGAAGTGTATAGAGAAAGTTATGACCATTTTACTGGGAGGGTGTCAGTCGCGCGAACTTTGAAACTTCGCGCGTTATTCTCGCGTCTGAGGCAGAATTATCAGAAAAACGCGCGAAGTTTGCAAAACTTCGTGCGTCTGGGCGAAACTTCGCGCGCCTGGAAGGTTTTAATACCCCAAGACCGGTCTAGAGTGTTCCCAACTCATTTTCGGGGTTATGACTGGCTCTCTCAAGGGGGTTTCGTCCCAAACTTTATCCCTATGATCTAAGGTAAGGTTTTTAGAGTACTTTGAGTAATTTCTACCTCTTAAACACTTATACTAACAAGGATTAATCTTCAAAATCCTTAGATTTTACTTCAAATTCTTGAATTCTTCAAGAACACCTCAAGTGTGGATTCTTAAAATTCTTACTACAAGAGGTTTGTCTATCATCTCTAACTACTTTATGGTGATTATTCATGTAAGATACATACATTAGAACTCATGGGAGGGTGATTGGGAGCCATAGGTGCCTAACCTAGGTTATGTTGGTATTGTAGAGGTTGTGAGATGGGTAATTGAGGTATGATTCTTGGTATTGTAGTACTATGTATGTATGCATGTGCAAATAGGGTTGTGGGAAGATTGATGAATATAAATAGGTAAAAATTGGGTTTTGGAATGAAGGAAAATCTTGTAAAAGAGTATTAAAAATCAAGACGCCCAACTAGTGTTTGATAAAATGCTGCAAGGAGCTGAAACCATGAATGCATTCCTAATTTGTGTTTAATTTTGCTATGTTTCAAGTAGATTGAGATTGCTAGAATTTCTGAAACATCGTAGTAACTTAAGGAAAGCTTAAACGAGGTATGTATGACT
This sequence comes from Nicotiana glauca, assembly GCA_026770625.1. Taxonomy (NCBI): domain Eukaryota; kingdom Viridiplantae; phylum Streptophyta; class Magnoliopsida; order Solanales; family Solanaceae; genus Nicotiana; species Nicotiana glauca. Next base: position 671 of record MU749526.1, on the reverse strand, counting down.
AACTTTGATCTTTGTAAAATTACCTTGTTTGGTGTACGAATATTTGGTGTGTGATATCTACGTGGATTGTTGTGAAATTCTTGTGGTTGGTTTGTTGGGTGTTTGATTGGTTTTAGTAAGTGTTTGTGGTTTAATGGTGCAAGTAATTGACAATGAATTAAATGCGTGATTGTAAAAGTGTTATGTAGTAAGAGTTGGGAAACAAATGATGGAAGGAAAATCATAAATGATGCAATTGGAACAACTGTGGTAATAACATATTTGGCTTCTTGTGGGTACTTATTGCAATGACTTGAATTGCTTATGAACTATTGAATATAATGGAATTGGTATTGTTGGTTATGGGAACATTTGTGAATCATTGTTGCTACTCCTTAAAGAAATATTGTTGTGATCTTTGTGAAATGTTTATTGTCGTTGTTGTGATCTTTGTGAATTGTTCATTGTTGTTGTTGTGATTGTTGTGAAATAAAATTGTCCGGTGGGATCGGATTGCGCGCCGCAATACAAAATGATAAATTATGGGTTTGGGTGATAAGGGTGGCCGAGGTAATAAGGTTGGAAAGCGATCGAAATCGCCATTGAAATCAATATGCGTACCAATTGTGAAATCATTGATGAGGAATTGTGAAAGGAGACAGCAGGAGAGTTTGTAACCTGTGGGGCACTGA
>MU749525.1:0-38412 GCA_026770625.1 Nicotiana glauca | reverse complement strand
CCCCCAATAGGTTCCATCAAGACCTTAGACAAAGAAATTAGCTACTCATAACTATGGGTAAATAAACTAGAATAGAATTCATCATCAAAATCAAAAGAAAAGAAGAAAGATGATTGGAGAAATCTCTCACAATAGTTTTTCCTTCCAATATAACCTAAAAATCACTACTTGCCATCTTTGGGCGAAATCTATGGTTTAAATAGGGTTTAGGTCTAAAAAATTTCGTTTTTACACTTTGGTCCCTTAACTTTACGGCGCCTGCCGCGGTTCTGCCGCGGTCGCGGTAGAACCGCGGCAGAACAGTGCCTCTGGTTCTTCAATCTTCTGCGGCAGCTTTTCACCGCGGTCGCGGTGGAACCGCGGTGGAACAGTGATTCCGGCTCTAAAGGGCTAGTACAATGTGACTTCAATGGAAATTTACATTTTTTGCCTCTTTTCTCCAGTATTGACTCCAAAATAGCTCCTTAGCCTTCCTTAGCCATTTATTACCTATAAATCATGAAAAGACTAATAAGAGCATTTTGTTATCATATATATCATTAAAACAACATAAGAATGTGATTATTCAAGGTGTGATTATAGTCAAATTCACCTATTATCAGTATTCATAAAAATCCAGAAACCCAAACCAAACCGAAAATCAAACCAAACCAAACCAAATCAATCAAAAAAATCGATACTTTTTTGTTTGGTTTGGTTTTGGTTTTGAAATTTAAAAATCGATCAAATTTGGTTTGGTTTTGGTTTAAATTAAAAAAAAACGAACCAAACCGAATATAGGAGTGACTATTTTAAAATTATTACTACACCTATATATATGTATACTTTTATACAAAGTTTTAAAATTTTTATAGTAAATATTAATCGTTTGCACTTTTAGTACAGTTCTTTACCTTTACATTCTAGTTTAATTGGTAGTTTTTTTTTGTTAAGTGTAAGAATCTATTTCATGTTAAAAATAATATATTTTTAATTGAATCCTTAAATTATTCATCACTATTTGATTCAATTATCATCAATGTATTTTGGTAAATAATAGATTTGTCAAAGGGCAATTGATTTGATTGTGTTACATTGAAAATGTGATCGACGAAATGTGTGTTTGGTAGTGTATGTCTTATATTTAAGAAAAAACCGACAAATAACCGAAAAAATCGAAAAACCGACATAAACCGAATCGAGATAAAACCGACTTAATTAGTTTGGTTTGGTTCTAATATTTGAAAAACCGACTTACTTGGTTTGGTTTCTTTTCAGGAAAAACCGATCCAAACCAAACCATAAACATCCCTATATGAAATACGTGAAATATTATGAAATGACAAAAATGCTTTTGTGATGAAGTAAGCATGTTGACCATCAGCTCCTTGCTTATCCTCACTTTAGATAATAGATATTTTTGAAAAAGCATTTTTTAAATATCTTTCGCTAAAAAATTAAACAAACATTTGCTTTGCCCCTCTATAGTTTATGGCCATCGACATGGACAACGTGCTAACCACAGCGCGCTAATTAATTTAAGTTGCCAACAAAAATCACGTGGTATTGACCCATTCTATATATATATATATATATATATATATATATATTTTCTGTTCTTTTTGTCTTTCGATTATCAGAATTGTTTCATGTGCGGCTAAAAATTTCACAGGATGAATATTACTTTGGTGACGAAAATGTTGAACCGTGCATTTCATTTTGGTGACGAAATATTTCTTTGGTGACGAAAATCACGTAAATTCTTTTTAAAGGAGTTGCCCGTGCAACTATTACTTTGGTGACGAAAATGTTGCAATCAACACACTGCATGAATATAATTATCATGGAAGTTTAATCCATTAACCTTTTCCTTTTATAACAAATTACATTACACATACAGCCTTAAGCACATGGATTCGAGTCACCAAAGTAGATCAAAGGTGAGGGGATTAAAAAATAAAATACACTACACGTCTTAATTTTCACTTGGCTATAATCAATATAAAGGCGAACGTAGAGACAGGGGAGGTTGATCAAGGGTATAATGGTCATTTCAAATATATTAGTGCATTGTTTGTTTGTACACTAGGTTCAAAAGTTTAGTTATGAGTTCTTAATAGCAGGAAAACCCAAAATTAATGTACCCATAAGCTATTAAATTCTTTAGGTGGACCCCACTTTCAATTCAACCTTCACTATCTTCATTAAATGCATTACTTGATTGTTATTATTATTTTTTCAATAAGTACTTTTAACTAGAAAAATTATTTTTTGATAATTTTATAATTCTAATATTTACCTGATTAAAAATACTAAGGTCACATACATTTATATATGACAATTCTATTATCTCCTTAAGAAATATTATTTTATTTATTAACTATTTCAGGCAAAGAAGATTTCATTAAAAAAAAATTAGTGATAAAGTATGTAGATTTGCGTTCAAATGTTATTATATCATTATCAATTGATATCATTTTATACAAAGTTCTCGTTAAATTGCAATTTCAGTTGGAATACTTTATAAAATTTGGAAAAATTTTTATTTAAGAATAAAATATAGTTTCAAGTCCCCTTTTTTATTATAGAATATAAAAAAATTTGTTCAAATTATATAATAAGTATCCCGTTGTATTTATTTAAGAATAAAATATAGTTTCAAGTCCCCTTTTTATTATAGAATATAAAAAAATTTGTTCAAATTATATAATAAGTATCCCGTTGTATTGGGCTGAGTGTTGACCGGTTAAGAACTCCCATATCCAGAGGATAATGAAGGTAGCAGAGATGAGGCTGCTGAGGTGGATGTGCGAGCACACTAGGGTAGACAAGATTAGGAATGAAGATATTCGGAAGAAGGTGGGCGTGGCCCTTGTGGATGACAAGATGCGGGAAGCGAGGCTCAGATGGTTCGGGCATGTGCGGAGGAGAAGCCTTGATGCTCCGGTGAGGAGGTGTGAGCAGTTGGCCGTGGCGGGTACGAGAAGAGGTAAAGGGAGGCCTAAGAAGTATTGGGGAGAGGTGATCAGGCAGGACATGGTAAGACTGCAAATTTCTGAGGACATGGCCCTTAATAGGAAGGTTTGGAGGTCAAGCATTAGGGTTGTAGGTTATGGGGTATGTCACGAACCAAAATCCACTAAGGGTCGTGATGGCGCCGGACGCTACTGTCAGGCAAGCCAACCCCATTACTTGATGAAGTTCTCATTTTTAACAATCTTGAAAATTAAGATTTTCCTTCAATTTTTCATAAAATGAAAAGATAACTGTTTCGATTCAAATTAAATAATAAGCAAGTAGTACAAAATATTTCAGAACCATCCCAGAACCCGGTGTCACAAGTGCATGAGCATCTACTGATAAAGAAAATAAGATACAACATCCGTACGGATTACAGTGGATAGGAAATAAATACAATATACTGGAAGGGACTATACTAGCTGTGGACCGCCTCGAATAATGCCACTCACATAGTTCCAGAATCATCCGTGCTGCTACATCCAGTAGGCCGCTAGAGTTACATATACCTGTGTATATAAAAATGCACAGAAATATAGTATGAGTACGAAAATAACGTGTACTCAATGAGTATCCCGTCTAAAATCTCGAAGAAGTAGAGACGAGATGGTCAACATCGACACTTACTAGTGGTCCAATAATAATATGGTGAAGATGTGAGGATAACATGGATTTATCTAGCAATTATAACTCATAGAGCAAGAAAACAGGTAACACCTTCTCAAATAATAAGGAAATTCCAAGATTTACTTTTCGTTATCTTTATTATTTTATAGCGGCCATAAAAAAGGCAATATCAACTTCAATAAGTTTCAGGATAAGCAATGCAAGCATGTGCATATTATGCCGAGGTCGACGGCCCGCTCCAACAGAAATGTAAACTGTGAACTTGCCGAGGGTTGACGGCGCGCCTATAGATGCATCTATTTAATCTGCCGAGGCGTTTGGCCCGTTTCATAAATAACAGACAGTCAATCAAGAAGTCCACACGGAGTAATTATCCAATGAAAACAAATCCTCTTTAACCATTTAAGAAAAATGAAGTTTTATCTGTTTAGAAATTCGTCTACTAATTCGATGTGATTTAAGCAGTTCAAGCTATCAATAAGTTCATAAATAATCCAAGTATAGCATGTGTGACGACCCGACCCGTTGTCACGTGAGTTACCACTTCATTTTCCCCATTTTCAGCTTCTTATGCTTCATTATCTGTATCTTATGTGACCGAGTTAGTTCGGAGAGGTTTGGTAGGAAATGAGACACTTAGTCTCTTTAAGGAAAGTTTGTTTTGGTTTGGAAAAGTCAACCGGATGTTGACTTATGAGTTAGAGGGTTCAGATGTGATTTTCGGTGATTCAGTTAGCTTTGGGGATGATTTGTGACTTAGGAGCGCGATCGAAATTGATTTTGGAGGTCCAGTATAGAATTAGGCTTGAATTGGCGAAGTTAGCATTTTGGCGAATTCCGGTTGAGGGGTAAGATTTTGATCCGAGGGTTGGAATGGAATTCCGAGAGTTGTTGTAGTTTTGTTAGGTGATTTGGGATGTGTCTGCAAGATTTCTGGTCATTCGAAGGTGTTTTGGTCGGGTTTTTATCAAATGCGTGTTTCGGAAGTTTTAGACGAACTTAGGCTTGAATCCGATGTAATTTGATGGTTTTGGTGTCGTTTGTGGTGTTTTGATGATTGGAGCAAGTTCGAATGATGTTTTAGGATGGGTTGACACTTTTGGTTGAGGTCCCGGGGGTCTCGGGGTGATTTCGGATGGCCATCGGGATGCATTTTGGACTTGTGTTATTGCTGAGTTTTGTTGGTTCTAGTATTTCCGCATCTGCGGAAATAGGACTGCAAATACGGTGAGGGGTATCGCAGGTGCGGATTTTGGCTATTGGAGGATTTCCGCAGAAGCGGATGGTGGTTCGCCGATGCGGAGTCCGCAGAAGTGGATTTAGACCGCAGAAGCGGTCCTGGCTAATAGTGGAACTCCGCAGGGGCGGAATAATTTCTGCAAAAGCGGAAACGGCAAAAGCAGTTTATTGATCGCAGAAGCAAAAATGTCTCGACAGAAAAAAGGGTTTTAAATTTTCATTTTGTTCCGCGAGCTAAGGTATTTTTCCACCATTTTTGAACATCCTTGAGAGCTTTTGGACGAGAATCGAAGGGGGATTTCGACTGAGATTGATTGGAGGTGAGTTCTATGACCTAAAAACATGATTTAATTGTAGAAATAACCTAGAAATTCATGAAAATTATCAAAAGGGGAAAGAACTAGGGCTTGAGTTTTGATATTTCAAATTGGGTCTTGATGGGTCATTTGAGCTCGGATTTGGGAGTTCTTGATATGTATAGACTCGTGGCGAGATAAGGAATCTGTTGATGTAAAATTTTCTGGAATTCGAGAAGTGGGCCCAGGGCTCGGGTTTTACAAATTTCGTGATTTTCGATGTTTTTTGATTCTTTTCGATTGGGTTATGTTCCCTTAGCCTATTGTGATGTATTTGTTGTGGTTTTGATAAGATTCGACGCATGAGGAGGCCGATTTGAGAGGCAAGGGCATAGCGAGCTAGGATTTTGGCCGGCTTGAGGTAAGTAATGATAGTAGATGATATCCTGAGGGTTTGAAACCCCGGATTTGCACAACGTAGTGCTATATTGAGGTGAAACAAGCGCTTAATGGCGAGCGCGGGGTTGTTACTACTGGGTATTGTGACTTGGTCTGTCCCGTTTGATATTTTACCGCGTATTGATTGAGATGTGTTTATTATCATCATAATTTGGGCTTATTGCCATATTTTGGGCTTAATGCCGACTACTTGAATCCTTCGTGGACTTTTATCACTATTTCCCCACTATTTTGATACATTACTTAAACTCAGTCCTAGTGATTATACTGTTTTACAAACTTAGCCGCTTTAATTGAATTTTGAGACTTAAATGATATTTCCACTGTTGTTTGGGCTGAGCAGTACTATTTTATTGATGCCCGAGGGGCTTATGATGTTTTCTGGACTGAGTGAGGCCGAGGGACTAAGATACATTTATATGCCACGAGGTGGCTTGAGTGACGTGAGGAGGCTTTCAGGCCTTGTGAGTGATGTGAGGAGGCTTTCAGGCCTTGTGAGTGATGTGAGGAGGCTTTCAGGCCTTGTGACTGATGTGAGGAGGATTTCAGGCCTTGTGAGTGATGTGAGGAGGCTTTCAGGCCTTATGAGTGATGTGAGAAGGCTTTCAGGCCTTATGTTGATATAGCGCTTGGGCCGTAATGGTCCCCTCCGGAGTCTGCACACCCACAGTGAGTGCGGGTATCCATATGATCTGAGAGTGAGCCCGAGAGGCTGATATTATACTGAGTGACTGATACTGAGCCCGAGGGGCTGATACTGTTCTGAGAAATTGATACTGGGCCCGAGGAGCAGATTTCTACTCACTATTTACTTGATTTACCTGTTTATAAAAGGAGATTTCATTTTACTCTTTACCGTTTTACTACTTCAAGTGATTTACGGCCTGATATAGAATTGCCTTGTGCATTTATGTGTTTTTATGCCTTCGATTATTATTTATTATTATTACTCACTGGGTCGGAGTACTCACATTACTCCCTGCACCATGTGTGCAGATTCAGGCATAGCAGAGTTCGCACCTGAGCACCGATTCCTTCTAAACCAGGCAGCAAGCTGGAGTTACGAGGTAGCTGTTGACGTCCGCAGCCCCTTGTCTCCCCTATTTTATATCATATGAGTTCCTTCAGACTATTGTATCAGATCTTATATTTCGTAGACTTATAGCAAACTCTGTAGTAGCTCATGACTTGTGACACCCCGTATTTGGGCTGTGTCGGGATGGTTTCCTTTATTATTATCGCTGTTTCCTCATTATTAACTATATTAAACATGTGTTAGAGTTGTAAATGTTAATTAATTGCTTTAAAAGAGGTGTTTGCGTTATTCTGGCTGACCCTGTCTTCACGAGAGGCGCTATCACGACCGGATTCGGGAATTGGGTTGTGACAAGTTGGTATCAGATCCTAGGTTACTAGGTCTCACGAGCTGTTTTAGTAGAGTCTCGCGGATCGGTATGGAGACGTCTATACTTATCCTCAGGAGGCTGCAGAATCTTTTGGAAAACTTCACATTCTTGGAATTCTTGTTGTGGGAACTTTTTGATTCGAGTACTAAATTTCTCTTTATTCTATCCTCTCACAGATGGTGAGGACATGAGCTACTGGACGTGACAGACGACCACCAGTACCACCCACTGAGGCCACTAGAGGCCGTGGATGCGGTCGTGGTTATGGCAGAGGCAAAGCGGTAGGGGCAGCACCTGTGGATCCTCCAGTTGCCCCAGCTCAGGACCAGGCTCCGGCAGCACCAATTCAGGCACCAGCTGTGCCCATTGTGATTTCGGGTCTTCAGGAGACTTTGTCTCAGATTTTGACAGTTTGCACCAGCCCGACTCAGGCAGTTTTAGCCACCACAGCCGCAGCTACTTCGCAGGCTGGGGGAGGCAATTAGACCCCCGTTGCTCGCACACCTGAGCAGGTAGTGCAGGGATTACAGACTCCAGAGGCACCTCCAGCTCAGCCAGTTGCACCATTGCAGGAGTTTAGGGTTCCAACTATGCCTGAGGATGAGCAGCATCGCCTCGAGAGGTTTGGTAGACTCCAGCCTCCGACATTCAGTAGTGTTGAGGGCGAGGATGCCAAGGGTTTTCTTGACAAGTGTCAGCGTATGCTCCGTACAGCTGGGATTCTAGAGTCTAGTGGTGTCGCATTTACCACCTTTCAGTTTACTGGGGCTGCCTTCACTTAGTGGTAGGCGTATGAGAGGCGTAGGCCAGCTGGTGCAGCACCTTTGACTTGGAAGGAGTTCTCTACTCTCTTCTTAGAGAAGTATGTACTGCAGTCCCGCAGAGAGGAGTTGCGCAGGTAGTTTGAGTGGTTGTGGCAGAGAGATATGACTGTGTCTCAGTATGAGATGAGGTTTTCAGAGTTGGCTCATCATGCCGTCTGGATGGTTCCGTCGGATCGTGAGCGGATCAGGAGATTTGTTGATGGCCTTAACTACCATCTCCGTTTTCTTATAACTAGAGAGAGAGTATTGGGTGCTTCATTCGAGGAGGTGGTTGATATAGCTCGAGAGATAGAGGTGGTTCGCCGCCAGGATCGAGAGGAGAGGGAGGCCAAGAGGCCTCGAGGTTCAGGCAGTTTTAGTGGCGCTCCTTCGAGGGACCAGTTCCAGCATGGTAGGGGTCGTTCTTTCAGGCCCGCTCAGTCGGACCGTCCCGAGTATCGTAGGGAATCTTCAGGTCGTGGTTATCATGGTTCTCAGTAGAGTCATACTTCACTCAGTGCTCTTCTCGTGCCCAGTCTGTTTAGGGTTTTTCTAGGCTAAGTGCATCAGCTAGTCACTCCACCGCGAGGGGTTCCCTTCAGTACCATTCTCCAACACATGGGAGTTATTATAAGTGTGGAGAATTTGGGCATATGTGAAGGCAATGTCCTCGTCGTACTGCTAGCTCATCTCGCAGAGGGGTCAGCCTCGTCTTCTCGTCCAATTTCTTCAGCACCCGCCCCGCCAGCTAGGGGTGAGGGTTAGGCAGCCAGGGGTCGCCCTAGAGGTGCATATCGATCAGGCGGTGGTCAGGCTCATTTTTATGCTCTTCAGGGCAGGACAAATGCCATTGCTTCAGATACTGTCATTATAGGTATTATTTCAGTCTGCCACAGAGATGCCTCAATCTTATTTGATCCCGGTTCCACTTATTCTTATGTGTCCTCATATTTTGCTCATCATTTGGGTACGTCCCGAGGGTGTCTTGCTTTACCTGTTCATGTATCTACCTCGGTGGGCGATACTATTGTTGTAGACCATGTGTACCGGTCATGTTTGATGACTATTGGTGGTCTGGAGACCCGAGTTGATCTATTGCTATTGAGCATGGTGGATTTTGATGTTATTTTGGACATGGACTAGTTATCTCCGTGTCATGCTATTCTAGACTGTCATGCTAAGATAGTTACTTTGGCTATGCCGGGTGTACCGAGGATCGAGTGGCGTGGTGTGACTGCTTATGTTCCTAGTAGGGTGATTTCATTCTTAAAGGCCAGTGTATGATTGGGAAGGGTTGCCTTTCATATTTGGCGTTTGTGAGGGATGTTGGAGCCGAGACTCCTAGCATTTATTCTATTCCAGTTGTGAGGGAGTTTCCCAATGTATTTCCTGTAGACCTGCCGAGCATGCCGCCGGACATGGATATTGATTTTGGTATTGACCTGGTGTCGGGCACTTAGCCCATTTCCATTCCACCATATCATATGGCACCAGCAGAGTTGAAAGAATTGAAGGATCAGCTTCAGGAACTCCTAGATAAGGGGTTCATTCGGCCTAGTGTGTCACCGTGGGGTGCACCGGTTCTGTTTGTAAAGAAGAAGGATGGCACCATGAGATTGTGCATTGACTACAGGCAATTGAACAAAGTAGCAGTGAAGAAAAAGTATCCCCTGCCTCGTATTGATGATTTATTTGACCAGCTTCAGGGAGCGAGGGTGTTCTCCAAGATTGATCTCCGTTCGTGCTATCACCAGTGGAAGATCAGGGATTCATATATTATTAAGACTGTTTTCAGGACTAGATATGGGCACTATTAGTTTCTTGTTATGTCCTTTGGGCTGACCAATGCCCCAACAACATTCATGCATTTGATGAATAATGTATTTTGACCTTATCTGGATTCGTTCATTATCGTTTTTATTGATGATATTCTGGTGTACTCGCGTAGTCAGGAGGAGCACGCGCAACATTTGCGAGTTGTATTGCAGAGATTGAGGGAGGAGAAACTTTATGCAAAGTTCTCCAAGTGTGAGTTCTGGCTCAGTTCAGTGGCTTTCTTGGGGCACGTGGTGTCCAGCGAGGGTATTCAGGTCGACCCAAAGAAGATAGAGGCGGTTCAGAGTTGGCCTAGACCGACCTCAGCCACAGAGATTCATAGTTTCCTTGGTTTTGTAGGTTATTATTGCTGGTTTGTTCAAGGATTTTCCTCTATCGCATCGCCCTTAACCAAGTTGACTCAGAAAGGTGCTCCATTTGTATGGTTGGATGAGTGCGAAGAGAGCTTTCAGAAGCTCAAGACATCTTTGACAACAGCTCCAGTATTGGTTTTGCCATCAGCTTCAGGTTCATATACATATTGTGATGCTTCGAGAGTTGGGATTGAATGTGTATTGATGTAGGAGAGTAGAGTTATTGCTTATGCTTCTCATCAGTTGAAGCCCCACGAGAAGAACTACCCTGTACATGATTTAGAGTTGGCTGCTATAGTTCATACCTTGAAGATTTGGAGGCACTACTTGTATGGTGTATCTTGTGAGGTATTCACCGATCATCACAATCTTCTACATTTGTTCAAGCAAAATGATCTTAATTTGAGATAGCGGAGGTGGCTAGAGTTACTTAAAGATTATGATATTACCATTCTGTATCACCCGGGGAAGGAAAATGTAGTGGCCGATGCTTTGAGTCGAAAGGCAGTTAATATGGGGAGTTTGGCGTATATTCCAGCTAGGGAGAGGCCCTTTACAGTTGATGTTCAGGCCTTGGACAATCGGTTGGTGAGACTAGATATTTCGGAGCCTAGTCGGGTGTTGGCTTGTTTGGTTTCTCGGTCTTCCTTATATGATCGCATCAGAGAGCGCCAGTATGATGACCCGTATTTTCTTGTCCTTAAGGACAAGGTCCAGCATGATGATTCCAGAGACATGACCAATGGTGAGGATGGTGTGTTGAGGATGCAGGGCCGGATTTGTGTGCCCAATGTGGATGGGCTTCAGGAGTTGATATTGGAGGAGGCCCATAGCTCGCGGTATTCCATTCATCCGGGTGCCGCGAAGATGTACCAGGATTTGAGGCAGCACTATTGGCGGAGAAGAATGAAGAAATACATTGTAGGATTTGTGGCTCGGTGTCTCAACTGTCAGCAGGTAAAATATGAGCATCAGATATCGGGTGGCGTACTTTAGCGGATGATTATTCCCAAGTGGAAGTGGGAGAGGATCACTATAGATTTTGTGAGTGGTCTTCCTCGGACTTTGAAAAAGTTCGATTCGATTTGGGTGATTGTGGATTTGCTGACCAAGTCCGCACACTTCATTCCGGTATGTACTACCTATTCTTCGGAGCAGCTGGCAGGGATCTTTATCCGAGAGATTGTTCGATTGCATGGTGTTCCAGTGTCTATTATCTCAGATAGAGGTACTCAGTTTACTTCTCAGTTCTGGAAGACATTTCAGCGAGAGTTAGGTACGCAGGTAGAGGTGAGCACATCATTTCATCTTCAGACGGACGAGCAGTTCGAGCGTACTATTCAGATATTTGAGGACATGTTGCGTGCCTGTTTTATTGATTTTGGAGGTTCTTGGGATGAGTTATTGCTGCTTGCAGAGTTTGCCTACAACAACAGTTATCAGTCGATCATTTAGGTGGCTCCGTATGAGGCGTTGTATGGGAGGCCGTGTAGATCTCCAGTTGGTTGGTTCGAGCCCGACGAGACTAGGCTATTGGGGATAGAGTTGGTGCAGGATGCTTTAGAGAAGGTGAAGCTGATTCAGGAGAGACTTCGTACAGATCAGTCGCGGCAGAAGAGTTATGCAGACCGGAAGGTTCGAGATGTGTCTTATATGGTTGGTGAGAAGGTCTTGCTGAAGTTTTTGCCCATGAAGGGTGTTATGCGGTTTGGAAAGAAGGGGAAGTTGAGTCCGTGGTTTATTAGGCCTTTTGAGGTACTTAGGAGAATTGGGGAGGTGGCTTATAAGCTTGCCTTGCCACCTAGCTTGTCAGGCGTGCATCCGGCATTTCATGTATCTATGCTCCGGAAGTATGTTGGGGACCCATCCCATGTATTGGACTTCAGCACGGTTCAGTTGGATGATGATTTGACCTATGATGTGGAGCCGGTGGCTATTTTGGGTCGTCAGGTTCGAAAGTTGAGATCAAAGGATATAGATTCGGTGAAAGTGCAGTAGAGAGGTCGGCCCGTGGAGGAGGGTACTTGGGAGACCGAGCGGGAGATGCGGAGCAGATATCCTCACCTCTTTGAGGCTTCAGGTATATTTCTTGACCCGCTCGAGGACGAGCGTTTGTTTTAGTTGGGGAGGATGTGACGACCTGATCCGTCGTCACGTGAGTTACCGCTTCATTTTCCCCGTTTTCAGCTTCTTTATGCTTTATTATCCGTATCTTATGTGATCGATTTGGTTTGGAGAGGTTTGGTAGGAAATGAGACACTTAGTCTCTTTAAGGAAGGTTTAGTTTGGTTTGTAAAAGTCAACTGGATGTTGCCTTATGAGTTAGAGGGTTCGGATGTGATTTTTGGTGATTCGGTTAGCTTTGGGGGATGATTTGTGACTTAGGAGCGCGATCGGAATTGATTTTGGAGGTCCGGTATAGAATTAGGCTTGAATTGGCGAAGTTAATTTTGGCGAATTCTGGTTTAGGGGTAAGATTTTGATCCGAGGGTCAGAATTGAATTTCGAGAGTTGCTGTAGCTTTGTTAGGTGATTTGAGATGTGTGTGCGAAATTTCAGGTCATTCGGAGGTGCTTTGGTCGGGTTTTTATCAAATGCGTGTTTCAGAAGTTTTAGAAGAACTTAGGCTTGAATCCGACGTAATTTGATGGGTTTGGTGTTGTTTGTGATGTTTTGATGATTGGAGCAAGTTCGAATGATGTTTTAGCATGGGTTGGCACTTTTGGTTGAGGTCCCGGGGGTCTCGGGGTGATTTCGGATGGCCATCGGGATACTAGTGTTATTGCTGAGTTTTGTTGGTTCTGGTATTTCCGCATCTGCGAAAATAGGACCGCAGATGCGGTGAGGGATATCGCAGGTGCGGATTTTTTCTATTGTAGGATTTTCGTAGATGCGGCGTCCGCAGAAGTGGTCCTGGCTAATAGTGGAACTCCGCAGGACCGGAATAATTTTCGCAAAAGTGGAAACCGCAAAAGCGGTTTATTGATCGCAGAAGCGAAAATGTCTGGACAGAAAAGGGTTTTAAAGTTTCATTTTGTTCCGCGAGCTAAGGTATTTTTCCACCATTTTTGAACATCCTTGAGAGCTTTTGGACAAGAATCGAAGGGGGATTTCGACTGAGATTGATTGGAGGTGAGTTCTATGACCTAAAAACATGATTTAATTGTAGAAACAACCTAGAAATTCATGAAAAATTTTATCAAAAGGGGGAAGAACTAGGGCTTGAGTTTTGATATTTCAAATTGGGTCTTGATGGATCATTTGAGCTCGGATTTTGGAGTTCTTGATATGTATAGACTCGTGGCGAGATAAGGAATCCGTTGATGTAAAATTTTCTGGAATTCGAGAAGTGGGCCCGGGGCTCGGGGTTTGCAAATTTTGTGATTTTCGATATTTTTCGATTCTTTTTGATTGGGTTATGTTTCCTTAGCCTATTGTGATGTATTCTTTGTGGTTTTGATCAGATTCGACGCACGAGGAGGCCGATTTGAGAGGCAAGGGCATATCGAGCTAGGATTTTGGCCGGCTTGAGGTGAGTAATGATAGTAAATGATATCCTGAGGGCTTGAAACTCCGAATTTGCACAACATAGTGCTATATTGAGGTGAAACACGTGCTTAATAGCGAGTGCGGGGTTGTTACTACTGGGGATTGTGACTTGGTCCGTCCGTTTGTTATTTTACCGCGTATTGACTGAGATGTGTTTATTATCATCATGATTTGGGCTTATTGCCATATTTTGGGCTTAATGCCGACTACTTGAATCCTTCATGGACTTTTATCACTGTTTCCTCACTATTTTGATACATTACTTGAACTCAGTCCTAATGATTATACTGTTTTACAAACTCAGTCGCTTTAATTGAATTTTGAGACTTAAATGATATTTCCACTGTTGTTTGGGCTGAGCACTACTATTATTTTGATGCTCGAGGGGCTTATGATATTTTCTGGACTGAGTGAGGCCGAGGGCCTGAGATACATTTATATGCCACGAGGTGGCTTGAGTGACATGAGGAGGCTTTTAGGCCTTGTGAGTGATGTGAGGAGGCTTTCAGTCCTTATGAGTGATGTGAAAAGGCTTTCAGGCCTTATGTTGATATAGCGCTTGGGCCATAAGGGACCCCTCCGGAGTCTGCACGCCCACAGTGAGCGCGGGTACCCATATGATCTGAGAGTGAGCCCGAGGGGCTGATATTATGCTGAGTGACTGATACTGAGCCCGAGGGGCTGATACTGTTCTGAGCAATCGATACTGGGCCCGAGAGGCAGATTTCTACTCACTATTTACTTGTCATTTTACCTGATTTACCTGTTTATAAAAGGAGATTTCATTTGACTCTTTACTGTTTTACTGCTTCAAGTGATTTACGGCCTGATATTGAATTTCCTTGTGCATTTATGTGTTTTCATGCCTCCGATTATTATTTATTATTATTACTCACTGGGTCGGAGTACTCACATTACTCCCTGCACCATATGTGCAGATTCAGGCATAGCAGAGTTCGCACCTGAGCACTGATTCCTTCCAGACCAGGCAGCGAGTTAGAGTTACGAGGTAGCTGTTGACATCTGCAGCCCCTTGTTTCCCTATTTTATATCATATGAGTTCCTTCAGACTATTGTATCAAATCTTATATTTCGTAGACTTATAGCAAACTCTGTAGTAGCTCATGACTTGTGACACCCCGGATTTGGGCTGTGTCGGGATGGTTTCCTTTGTTATTATTGTTGTTTCCTCATTATTAACTATATTAAGCATGTGTTAGAGTTGTAAATTTTAATTAATTTCTTTAAAAGAGGTGTTTGCGTTGTTCTGGCTGGCCTTGTCTTCACGAGAGGTGCCATCACGGCCGGGTTCGAGAATTGGGTTGTGACAGCATGCTTTTGGGTCCTAACTATCCGATCAATAGCATAATAGTAGCTACGCACGGACTCTCGTCACCTCGTGCGTACGTAGCCCCACAAATAGGAGCACATAATCAATTATTTCACCTATGGGGACAATTCCCTCTTACAAGGTTAGAAAGGAGACTCACTTTGCTCCGAAACCTATATTCCGATTCAAGAACGCGCTCAAACCTCCAATTTGGAGCCGAACGATCCACAACTATTCAAATAGGGTAAGAACTATTCGGTACATGCTTAAAAGTTCATATTCTAACTATTAACCCAATTTCCCAACCTTAAATTCAAGGTTTCTATAATCCGACCCCGGGCCCACGTGCTCGGATTCCGAAATATTTCGAAGGAAGTTGTTCTTTATAACCTAAGGATAAAAATATATGATTTCTACTCCATTCTATAATCAATTTCGTAGTTAAATCTTGTTTTTAACAAAACCCTAGGTTTTACTCTATTTCCATAATTTCCACTAATTTACATGTGTTAATCTACCCAAACTTCAAGTACTAAACTAAGAATAAGTGGGATAACTTACCTTAAGATGCTAGGAGGAACTCTTCTCTCAAAAGCTCCCAAAATCGCCCAAGAAATGAGTGAAAAATAAGCAAAAATGGCCTAGAGTCCGAATAAATGAAGGCCATTGCCTTCTGCGATTTCCGCTTATGCGGATCCTGGGCCGCACTTGCGACCACGCTTCTGCGGTCTGGGGTGCTTCTGCGGGCAGGCCCACCGGTTATGCGGTTCCGCTTCTGCGGATATAGGGCCGCATCTCCGGTCTTGGCTGCCTGGCCTTGGGCCGCTTCTGCGAACAGGCCCACCGCTTTTGCGGATTTAGGGCCGCATCTGCGGTCTTGGGCTGCTTGGCCTTGGGCCACTTTTGCGAAGATACGACCGCTTCTGCGGTCTCGCATCTGCGGTCAACCAACCGCAGGCGCGGTTATGACAGAAGCAGATGCTTCAGCACTTTCCAAAAATCCCTTTTTGATCTGCTAACCACCCGGAATCCACCCGAGGCCCACGGGACCTCAACCAAACCTACCAACCAATTCCAAAACACGATATGGACTTGCTCGAGGCCTCAAATCACACCAAACAACACTAAATCATGAATCGACCTCCAATCCAAACTTAATGAACTTTAGAATTTCAAACTTCTATTTCCGATGTTTAAACCTATCAAATCACGTCCGATTGACTTCAAATTTTGCGCACAAGTCATATTCGACATTACAGACCTACTCTAACTTTCAGAATCGAATTCTGACCCCGATATCAAAAATTCCACTTCCGGTCAAACTTCTCAAAAACCTTCAAATTTCTATCTTTAGCCAAATGACTCCAAAATGACCTACGGACCTCCGAATTCACTTCCGATCGCGCTCCCAACTCCAGAATCACCATATGGAGCTGCTCCCAGACTTGAAATCCCAAACAAATATCAATAACACTAAAATGCACTTCAATCCAAACTTATAAAATTTCTTCCAACATGCTAACCTCCACAATGGGCGCCAAAACACTCCCGGGTCATCCAAAACCCCATCCGGGCATACGTCTAAGTCCGGAATCATCATACGAACCTGTTGGAACCTTCAAATCCCGATTCCGAGGTTGTTTACTTAAAAATCCAATCTTAGCTAATTCTTTCAACTTTAAGCTTTCGAAATGAGAATTCTCTTTCCAAATTAACTCTGAACTTTCCGAAATTCAATTCCAACTATGCGTACAAGTCATAACCCCTGAAATAAAGCTGCTCATGGTCTCAGACTGCTGAACGACGCGCTAGGGCTCAAAATGACCGGTCGGGTCGTTACAGGGTAGTAGAGCTTTTCTTACTTCATACCGGGGGTAAGGCGGGGTTGGATTAGGGTTGGATTAGGGTTGATCTTAGATGGCTTGTAGTTTATGTTGAATCCATACTATCATTTATGTTTATCTTAGCCCCGAGCCTTAGTTACCGGTTACTGTCATTGCATGTCATTTATTTTTTGGTTGTTATGCTTCTGTTACTATTATGGTTTCTACTGGAGTTAATAATGAATTGTCTTTTTTTCTCATCTTTCTGAGCCGAGGGTCTATCGGAAACAACCTCTCTGCCCTATCGGGATAGGGATAAGGTCTGCGTACATATTACCCTCCCCAGACCCCACTTTGTGGGATTTTATTGGGTAGTTATTATTGTTGTAATAAGTATCCCCTCTCTAAAATATGAGTTGAGAATATTTGAAGTAAAAATTAAGACAATTAATTTGTAAAATTATTTTCTTTTAAAAATCGTTATATATTAGGAAGTATGAGAAGTATCGTCATACAAGATTATACTTCTCCCTCTATGATCGAAGTTAGTTGAGTACATACTCTATTCAATAAGAATTCAACATTATATAAATTTTAAAATACATAAATATACAATTAATTACTTTTAAAATAGTCTCAACAAATACTACTATTGTGATGAAAATTGCATTACACCCTAAATAGTATCTCGATCATATCAAATGAAACTAAAAAAATTGTATTATTTCAACTTACGGTCAATTTTATTAGTATTTAAAGTGATTGAGATATTAATTTATTTATAATATTATGTCATTCAACTAGAACAAAATATAATTTTTCTTGTTAAATTCTTAATAATTAAAAATTACGATTAGTATTTCAAAGAACCAAAAATACCTTTTCATCAACTATTTGGGAATAATATTAATATTCTTTATTATTTAAATTTTGATTAGTACAAAAAGAAAAAAATAATACATCAACACACTAAAAATACTAAAAGAATAAAACTATATATCATTCAATTAAAAAAATGAGAAAAATATATGACGACTTATTTTTCAACTGATTTTTTAATTACTATTTAATAATAATTAATTTAAAGTTTAGTGATGCAAATTTTTTAAAATAAAAAGGTCCTATGTAAAAATAATTTAAATTCTATTTGAATTATTATCTAATCATTGTATAATAAAGCATTAAACTCGACAAGTGTTTTAAAGTGATTAGTATAGTAATATGATTTCAGAAAAATTAAAATGCATATAATGCAAAAGATAAATAATAATAAATGTAATCGTGGTTCTATACGTTATTACACAAAAGCCTATTCTCTTTTTTCTTAAAGGCTCTAACTATGTAATTAACAATAGATCAAGAAATATTAAAAGGATAAAAACAAGAAGAAAAAAAAAACAACAATTGGGCTCGTGCATCGCACGAGTATCGTCTAGTATATATATAAAAAATGATCAACAAAAGGGTATCATCTACTATATATAAAAAATGATCAACAAAAGTAATAGAAACTGCATTAAATCCTCAAAAATAAGCTGCTACAAACACTCAAAATGTGTTTTAATAAGCTCTCATCACCAACCTTTTCACTTTTTTTTTTCTGCTTCAACAGCCAGCATCTTAGCTCGACCAAAAAAAAGTGCTAAAACTCCTTCACAAAAACGTGCACAAAAAAACATATGTATCCTAATTATTTTGTCCAACTAGCTAGGTACTAACTCCAAATCAAGGATCTTTATATAAACGTGCACAAAAACACATGTACCCTAATTATTTTGTCTGGCTAGGTACTACTAAACTTCAAACCAAGGATCTTTGTACTTAAAAAAGAAGCTAAGGTGGGGGTAGATTTTCTTTATAAAAAAGTGTATATAACCTATTTTTCCATGTGTTGAAAATGACTAAAAGTATAATTTATGTTCACTTGTAATTGACTTAGTCTAGTAGACTATTGATGGAGTGTCGACGTGCTTCCACGCTGCATAAAAGCGTAAGTTTGTGGCCAAAAGTCAAGTTGAAGGGTTGTTTTCTTCCTTTCGTCAACGCCTTACAGTGTATATTCTGTGTTTATCTGTCAATATTGTGACAACCAAAAAACTCGTGCGCTACTGTTCCGATGTCGGCTCTAGTATTTATTTGTTTTTCTACGTGCCTCATTTCACACGTTATATTAATCAATTGAAATTGAACTATACAATGAAAGAGTAATAAGTACAGCTTGAAAAATGAATTTCTACGGACTAAAATGACATTTCTGACATAGTTCATTGCAAAAGTGAATATAGATACATTGTCCTGCAACTGATTTTTGAGTTGATTAAACATAATACTAGATTGGGGAGATGTATCATTGCAATTTTAAAATAAATTACGTAAAAGAAATTGAAGAATCAAAAGATAAGCATTTTCACACAATGGATGGATGAAGGGCTTCATCAGTTGGTAAACCACCTCTAGCTACGACCGTTAGGTCCTGAGTTCGAGTCATACTGGACAAAAAATGTGAAAGCACTATAGATCCTTCTAAATTGGAAGGGAATTTAAAAAAAAAGTTGTGTGTTTTTTGATCCCATTAGCTTTGGCTCGGAACGGATACATTATACTCGCTCCGTTCACTTTTACTTGTCCACTATGGACTTTGCAGACCCCTTAAAAAATAATAAATGAAGTGAATAATTTATCATGATAATTATATTAATTGATGCATGTTTTTAATAAATTCTAGAAAATAATTTGAAATGAGTGATTAATATTGTAGGTAGAACATGAAAAAAGAAATTGTCTTCTCTTGCTAAAAGTGACAAGTCAAAGTGAAAATATATTTTTAGAATATTGGACAGGTAAAGGTGGATGAAGGGAATATAACAAAATAATAATACATGGATTATTATATATATCGTTAATATGCAACTATACATATTCTTATTTTATATTATATTTTTGTCCTAAAAAAATTGCCCAATTTATGTGATGGTATCTTCTTTTCAGGTTTTAAAAAGAATGACACCTTTTATATTTAAAAATAATTTAATTGTAAACTTCTTATTTATTCTAAATGAGAGGATCAATAATAAACTACAAATATTTATTGCTTATTTCAGATAACTAAGTTTAAAAACTTTTATTTTATTAGTTTAAATTTGTACCCAATCAAACGTCACCACATTAATTGAGACAGAGGGACTACAAAGTTTCCGCTTTATTTAACAAGAAGAATTAACCTAAATAGTCGTCCATCTAATTTGTTAAACAAAAATTGCTGGTGGATATAATATATGTATAGCGCATGTGCAATATGTGTATAGCTGTGCATCAATATATAATGTATATATATATGTTTGACCAAAAGTATAACACTTTTGGTTAAACTAATTAAAAGATAACTAAGGTGGAAGGTGAATCCTAGTCAAGCATATTGATATCTAGATCTAGATAAGTGTTTGAATGATACCGTCTACTTAATGCCCGGAATGCGTTATCAAGTTAAGTGCTTGTTTGGGAGAATAAATGAACAATGAGTGATGAGCAATAAATATAGAAAGTGACAATAAATGTAAATATGAAGAATAATTTACCCAAATATCGAATGATGTGGAAGATTCTTCCTTCTAACAACGAAATATGGCAGCAAGTAAAAAAATAAACAAGGCTTTCTTGGATCGTGTGAGTGGAAAGAAAGAATAATCGACAAAATCAATCACTGTGGAAAGGTAAACTTTGTATTTAATTTCAAAATTCAACTTCTTACAATAATTTTTCTTAGAGTCAATCTCACGTGCACCCATTTCCTCTCTCTCCCTTTTTGTTTATATGGGATGTTCTCTAAAAAAACTAAAAAGGTACAACAAAGAGAATATTCCTATTGCGCACCCAAGACTACACTAGCCGTTGTTCCTACTTTTCACTACTCGACCTCGGCTTCAATGACTTGTTCACCGAACGCTCGTTGTCAGGCTTCAGTTGACCTCAGCTTGCCGCCCAAATAGAAAAATAGTCTTCTCACTTAAAGACATTCCCTCTCCTGATTTCCTAAGCCGAATTTTGGCCCATACAGTTAGTCCCTCCGTTTGTGGAGGTCGCCTTCTGGTCGGCCCCGATGAGTGGACTTTATCAGTTGGTAACTTAGGAATTTTTTTTTGGCGTGGTGATCGAGTAGAGGTATTTGTAGCCGAATTGATGACATGTCATTCTGAGAATCGTTGGTCATGAGGATGGTGAAAGGTGACGTCACGCCGCATGCATCATCATTATGCATCTTCCCGATGCATTGCCTCGTTCCTCGAGCTTCTATCGTTTCGATTCTCGGGTCACTAGCGATATCTTGCATCGATTCGAACGCCTATCATGTTTATAAATATAGGGGGAAACTTCTCAATGGAACTTTTGCATTCTTCGATTTCTTCAGCCCTGCACTTGTTTCCCTTTCTTCTTCTTGTGTTCTTGCTCTCTACATCTGCAGTTGTTTCCACCCTTTCTTCTTTTTCTGTTTCCATCGTATGCACATTAGCAGAAAATGGCTAACGTGACCCAAACACTGAGATGATTTCTGACCCTACTCCATTATCGGTGGCCATGCTTTCTAGTGGTAGAGAATCAGCAGTTATTGAGGATGAAAGCAATCCCACTATGGAGGAGATCGTTCCTCGTAACCCTACTTCTAGGTCCGATTTCTCTAAGGAACCCACCCTTGATTCGGAATCTGCGAAGTCTGAGATGTTGGTGAAGCACCATTCCGCCTTTATGACCATGTATGGCATTCCAACCTACGTTGACCTGGTCCCGATCGGAGATGATGTGGTTCAAGTTCACTGACCTAGGTATTGTGCATTTTAAGCCTACCTATTTCGGATAGGCTATTCTCTTCCTCTTCTTCCACTGGCGGAGGAGTTCTGCCGCTACTATCGCATCTGCCCAGCACAACTTTCTCCCTTCCTTTACAATATCTTTCTTATGTTGGAGAAGTTTGCGAAGCTCGCCGGCTATGAAGTCTCTATCCTCCATCTACTGCATCTCTATGGATCGAGCTTCCAGAGAGGCACGATGATTCATCTCCACCACTGCAAAACCAAAGGGTTAATGGCGAGGATGGATGATAGGACGAACTGCCAATTATTGGCCCATTAGTTTTTCATCAAAACGGAGCACGTGGTGGCGAGCCCTGGAAAATTTACTGAACAGTGGAATTTTGCTCGTAAGTGTAATTATTTGGAGTATGTTCTTCTCCCCCCCTTCGTGTTTTGTGACTTGTTACGTTGTTTTTGTTTTTTCGGCTGATAGGCATCTCCCTTAATTGGTTGCTGATATCCATGATTCGGTGGCCCACGTCCTGCTTCACACTGTAGTAATCCGTGACTAGGCGTCTTTCAACAAAAGGCCTTAACTGGTAACTCGGGTTTCACCCTTATAACTATTTTGCTTTGTTTGTGGTGCATTTATTTCTGCCATTTATGGTTTTCTTTTGATGCTAGGTCGGAGAACTTCTAAGAAGGTGAAGGCTCTTGTCCCCGCATTTTGCCAGGCAGTTGCTGTGGCTGGGATGCAGTTTATGTTTTCCGAGTCTGTGCGAAGTACTTCTTGCCAGACTCTAGTCTTAAGCGAACCTGGTCGTTAGATGGCCATTGCATCAGTGGAGGTCTTGCCCGTCCGGTAGTTCATTTAGTGGACGACTCTTTCCCCGATGAGGAGGAAACTACACCATTGAAGAGACGACGAGTAGAGACCATGGCCATACCCGAGCAAACAATGGTTATGGATATGGAAATGGTGAGCCCTTCAGCTGTGGGGATTGCTCCCCTACCGGAGGTTATCATGGAAGCTAGGCCGTTGGGGATGGAGGAGGCTGCTGCTTGAAATGGAAACACAAGGAGCAGCCAAGGTCGGCTCTTCTTCTGCATGTGCTAGAGGAAAAACGGTCGATGTTGAGGATGACAAATCCGGTTATGATATTGACCTTGAGGAGGTGCGGACTTTCGGAGAGAGATTTACTCGAGTGGAGGTGAGGACCGATGGGTCCACTCGAAATATTGTCATCCCCATGAATTTCAACTTGTTGGTCAACTCGGAGAGTATAGTTCCAGTTTTGGCCACTCGATGAATGGATCCCAAGAACAAGACCTTGCAGAGGGCGTTTTGAACAAAACACAAAGCCCTAGCCCGCATGCTTGGTGAGGACTCTTTGTTCACAATTCCCTATGATGACTGAGGCAAAAGAATAAGGAGTTGAAAGAGAAGAATGATGAGTTGAAGGAGAAGTATGATGAGATCATGAGGGTTATTGGCAGGTGCAGCGAGCTCTAAGAGACATTAAGGACCAAGAACGATGGGCTCGAGGTGATCAAGGGGGCCATGGTTGAGTGCGTCGACCTCCAAGATCAGGTGACGTCCTTATGGGTCGAGCTTGAGCGTAGCAAAACTAGAGCTAATGGATGAACGGATGAGCTAGTTGCCAGGTTTTCGGAGTTGGGGTGAATTGAGAGAGCTAGAATGGCCGGGGTGGCAAAGACGGCGCTAGCCGACACCCTTCGCGTCCTCAGGTCAAAGCGGGCTAGTGAAATAGAGACCTCTGCTCTTAAAGAGGCAACGCTTGAAGAGTGGATATGTGGATTGGAAGGTGAAGTCCAGGATTTGAATGAGCAGATAGCCATCCTCAAGGCCTAGAAAGCACAACAACAGGCTTAGTCATCTACCTCTTATGTTTTCACTTATCCCAACATCCCGCAAGACTTGTACGATAAGTGGGTCCATGCTGAGGCTCATCTTGACATATATAAGGGTTTGATAGCGGTTAGAAAAGCCTCTGAGGCAGAGTTTGAAGATGCTCGTGTTAAATCACATACAACTCGTGCAACTCATGCCACTTGCAGCTATGACCCCGTTATGCCTGGGGTGGATGGCGAAGAAGAGGATTTGGATGGGATTGAGCCAGATTCTTGGTATGACAGGGAAAGCATAGATACACCACAGATCTAAAAAAGTCGGAGAGAACCTCGAAGGGTTAGGGTTTCAGAAGAACCCTAGAAATGAGAAAGGCTTTGAGAGGTCATCGATCTGAGTCGGAGAGGTCAGAATCAGACTCAAACAACTATAGTACGCTGGAGCACGGCCGGAGATGACCAGAGAACCTTGAATCGATAGAGGTATAGTTGAAACCCTTCGAACTCAGGCCTCAAATCTTCAGGTATCAAGCACATAGGAGCAATAGGAGGTGAGTATGAGACTCCCACAGCCTGAGAAGCCATGTATTTTGGTGGGTTTCACGGTGAAAGACGATAGGAGATATTTAGGGTTCAGAGAAGGTTCGAGAGAGTTTGAGGGGGTGAAGGGATTCAAAGGTGGCGTCTTAGGTGAAATGATTTAGGGTTGGGGGGCAAATTAAAAAGAAAAGAAAGGATCATGGTCGTTGATCATTTTGATCAACGACCTAGATTTATTGGGGAGCCGGGCAGGTCGGATTAAATTGGGTCATGGGCGGGTGGTTTAGGAATTGGGCCGGTCCCATTGAGATTGAAATTGGGTTAATTAGGGTGGTCGATTTGGGCTAAAATTAAAATAAATAGAGCTAGATTTTTAAATAGTCACTTTTTCCCTTTTTATTTTATAAAAATAGTAAAATAATTTCTGAAAACAAACTAAAGGTACTAAATTAATTAATAACATTAAAAATACTGGAATCAAATTGGTAATTATAAACACAATTAATTCTTAAAACAGACTAATATTGCAATTATATACAATTTAGCTTTAAAAATACTAAATAAGTTTGTAAAAATGTGAAAAAATTACCTTAGCTATATTTTGGGAAAAATATGAGAATAAAATAAATTAATCACCAAAAAATGATAATTTGAGGAATAATTATTGGTTTTTGTATTGCTACAATAGGGCCATAAATTGATTTAAAAACTAAAAAAAATACTAAAACATTTGGACACACTTATATATGCATACATATGCTATTTTTAAAGGTATTTTGCATATAAAAAATATATAGGGAAAAATTAGGTATCAACAGTTGTCCCTCTTTACCTGGGAAGGATGAAAGAGTTGTCGGGTAAAGATATGATGTCCAATTTGACCGAACGGAGTGGTTTGAAGAATTTGACCGTGCTCTGGTTCCTAAGCTGCCTACATATCCCTGGACTTACAAGAATCAGGCCATATCTAGTTTAGGATCCGTCGGTGGAATATGCCGATGGAGGTTTTCCAAGAACGGATGTGATATTCAGGTTTATGATGGATGGTTAAAGCCTAATAGGGCTGTGGGAACTGAAGCGGGATCGCTCCTGGTGAGACGGCCATTGCTCGACAGTTTACCAGCAAATAAACAATACAAGCGTATAGTTTGCATAAATTTAAACATGATGCAAGTTCCCGTCGGACCATGAATGTTGTCCTTGGACGGTTAGGATGACATCCTTAGACCATGATGTCTTGGGCTATGAAATGTATAATAAAGGATTCACAGGCTATGAAATGATGCTCTCGGGATATGAGAATGATGCCTCTGAGCCATGATGCCTTTGAATAATGATGTGCGAAAATATTAAAGAGATCTTCAGGCCATGATATGGCGTTCTCGGGCTATGAGAATGATTCCTTCGAACAATGACGCCCTCAGATAATTTGGCTATCTTTCAGCCCATGAAAAGTAGTCGGTGGAGATCTTTCAACCGATGTAAGATGTGAATAAAGGTGGCGATATTTCAGTCGATACAAGATGTAAATAAAGGTGGCGATATTTCAGCCGATGCATGACATGAATAAAGGTGGTGATCTTTCAGCCGATACAAGATGTAAGTAAAGGTGGCGATCTTTCAGCCATGCAAGAAGTAAATAAAGTGGCGATATTTCAGCTAGTGTAGGAAGTAAATAGAGTGGCAATATTTCAGCTGTGCAAGTGTAAATAGGTGGCGATATTTCAGCCGATGCAGGAAGTAAATAAAGTGGCAATCTTTCAGCCGATGCAAGTGTAAATAAATGGCGATGTTTCAGCCGATGCAGGAAGTAAATAAAGTGGCGATCTTTCAGCCGATGCAGGTGTAAATAAATGGCGATATTTCAGCCGATGCAGGTGTAAATAAAATGTCGATCTTTCAGCCATGCAAGATCTAAATAAAGTGGCAATATTTTAGCCATGCAAATGTAAATAAAGTGGCGATCTTTCAGCCATGCAAGATGTGACTAAAGTGGCGATATTTCAGCCATGCAAATGGAGGTAGAGCTTATCCTCGGAAGGCAGAATTGTAGCCTTATGAAATACAGGGATACATATGGAGATAGTGCTTAGTCTCAAAAGGCAGAATGGTAGCCTTATGCAATGCAAGAATACAGATGGAGACAGTGTTTAGTCTTGGAAGGTAGAATGGTAGCCTTATGCAATGCAGAGATGCAGATGGAGACAATGCTTAGTCTCGAAAGGCAGAATGGTAGCCTTATGCAATGCACAAATGCAGATGGAGACAATGCTTAGTCTCGGATGGCAGAATGGTAGCCTTATGCAATGTAAGAATGCAGATGGAGGTAGAGCTTAACCTCGGAAGGCAGAATGGTAGCCTTATGCAAGAGATGAAAGACGAATAATAATAAAAATTTTGCTTAGCTGATGTGATAGCTGATTGTTGATGTGATATTGTGGCTGCTGGGGATATTGTGTGCGGATAGCAACTGTGAATAGGTGTGAAAGTTCTGAGAGTTGTATTCCTGAACAGTATGATTGTATAATATATTCGATGATTTTGTGACTTGGGTGCTTGCATCCAAAGGAAAATCGTGAGTTTTGTAAAGGGGAAAGGTTAGTTCGTGTCCCTACTGACTTTGCTTGACCTGTTCGCTTTGATTTGATGATATGGTGTGTATCATTGGGGTAGCGTTGCTGAAAAAAGCAATTTTGGTAATAAGTATGCATGAGTTTGTAAAAATATGACATTAGTATACATTTAAGAAATAGTTTTTAGGTGAACCGACGACTATGACGTGGTTAAGGACATTGCAACTTCTCTCATTCCGAAATTTTGAGGGTGCTCCTTAAAATTTTGCCCCAGTTTACTAGGTTGCTACTTATGACGGTTGCTTGCGATGATCGACTGAAGTTACTTCGGAATTTTGGGGGTCCTCCTCAAAATTCTGTCCCAGTTTTCAATTGCTGGGGGAAATGAAAATTTTATTGAATTGTAATCGAACCCATAAGGATGCCTACGTATACCCTCTTAAACGGGAATCAGGCCATACATAGTTCAAATTGCATCATATAGGAAAAATATAAGATTACACATAGTAGCGCTTGACTGCATTTGAGTTGATTGGTTTTGGCCAAACTTCTCTATCCATTTCTGCAAGTATAAGGGCTCCTCCTGTCACAAATCAATGAACTATGTATGGACCCGCCAATTGGGAGAGAATTTCCCTTTGGCTTCATTTTGATGCGGGAAAATTTTCTTTAACACCAGCTGCCCCGGTGTGAACTGTCTCGTCTTGACTCTCTTGTTGAAGGATCTGGACATTCTATTCTGATTCTGACCGTGGCAAACTGCATTCATTCTCTTCCCATCTATAAGAGCCAACTGCTCATAGCGTCTCTTCACCCATTCTGCATCATCGAGCTCAGCCTCCTATATGATCCTTAAGGAAGGAATTTCTACTTCGGCTAGAATGACTTCCTCTGTACCATAAACCAACATATAGGGAGTTGCACCAGTTGATGTGCGGATTGTGGTGCGATACCCCAATAAAGCAAATGATAGCTTCTCATGCCACTGCTTATGCTTCTCTACCATTTTCCTCAGTATCGTCTTTATGTTTTTGTTAGCGGCTTCTACGGCTCTATTCATCTAGGGCCTGTAGGCTGTGGAATTTTTGTGTCTGATCTTGAAGTCTTCACACATAGCTTTCATCAAGACACTATTGACATTGGAGCCATTATCAGTAATGATTGATTCCTGGATCCCGAACCGACAAACAATACGGTCACGGACAATGTCTGCCACGACTTTCTTAGTCACTGCTTTGTAAGATGCTGCTTCGACCCATTTGGTAAAATAGTCAATTGCTACTAGAATGAATCTGTGCCTATTGGAAATGGCAAGTTCGATTGGACCAATAACATCCATTCCCCAAGCGACGAAAGGCCATGGTGAGCTTGTTGAATTAAGCTCATTTGGTGGCACCCTTATCATGTCTGCATGTATTTGGCAGCGGTGGCATTTTTGGACGTACTGGATGCAGTCCGTCTCCATAGTCATCCAGAAGTAACCAGCTCTGAGGATCTTCTTTGCTAAGACAAAACTGTTCATATATGGACCACAGGTCCCGGCATGAATTTCCTCTAGCAGTTTGGATGCTTCCTTCGCATCAACATACCTTAGTAATCCCAAATCCGGGGTCCTCCTATACAGGATTTCTCCACTGTGAAAGAAATTATTGGACAATCTTCGAAGTGTGCGCTTCTGAGTTGTATTTGCAAGCTTTGGATATTCTCCTTTTGCCAAATATTCCTGATGTCGTGAAACCAAGGTTTTCCATCTGCTTCTTCATCGGTATGAGCACAATAAGCCGGCTGATTATGGATTTTCACAGGAATAGGATTAGTAAAGTTCATATCTGGATGTTGTATCATGGACGATAGGGTAGCCAATGCATCGGCAAACTCATTCTGGACTCTGGGAACATGCTAGAACTCTGTCTTTGTGAACCTCTTTCTCAACTCCTGTACATGGTACAGATAAAAGAGTATCTTGGAATTCTTGGTCGCCCATTCTCCTCGAACCTGATGTATAAGTAGGTCCGAGTCCCCAATTACTAGCAACTCTTAGATGTTCATGTCAATGGCCATTGTGAGCCCTAAGATGCAGTCTTAGTACTCGGCCATGTTGTTGGTGCACGGGAACCTGAGCTTGGCGGACACCGAATAGTGCTGACCGGTTTCTGACACTAGGACTGCTCCTATGCCAACTCCTTTGAAATTTGTTACTCCGTCGGAAAACATTCTCAAACCGTCATAGGATTCTGCAATGTCTTCTCCTATGAACGATACCTCTTCATCGGGAAAATATGTTTTCAAGGGTTTTTATTCTCCGTCTACGGGGGTTCTCAGCAAGGTGATCTGCTAGTGCCTGTCCCTTGACTACTTTCTGAGTTACGTAGACAATGTCAAATTCACTCAACAAGATCTGCCACTTGGAGAGCTTTCCAGTGGGCATGGGCTTCTGAAAGATGTATTTCAAAGGATCTATCTTTGATATGAGATATGTAGTGTAAGCACAGAAGTAGTGCCTTAGCTTCTGGGCTACCCAATTTAAAGCACAACAAGTGCATTCTAACAGAGAATACCGGGCTTCGTACGGGGTGAACTTCTTACTGAGATAATAAATGGCTTGTTCCTTCTTTCCATTTCATATGCTGCCCCAAGATACAACCAAAGGCACTATCTAACATTGCGATCTAGAGTAGCAAAGGTCTACCTGGCTCAGGCGGGACTAAGACTAGTGGTATTGCTAAGTATTCCTTGATTCTATCGAAAGCTTTCTGACAGTCATCAGTCCATTCGGTGGCGGCATCCTTCTTCAACATCTTTAAAATTGGCTCATAGATAACTGTAGATTGTGCTATGAACCGGCTGATGTAGTTATGTCTTTCCAAGAAGCTTATCACGCCTTTCTTGTTCCTTGGTGGTGGCAATTCTTGAATGGCTTTGATCTTGGATAGATCCAGTTCTATTCCCCGACGAGTCACAATAAACCCAAGAAATTTTCTAGCTGGAACCCCGAATGCACATTTTGTGGGATTCAGTTTTAGATTGTACCTTCGTAATTTGTTAAAAAACTTCCTCAAATCTTCCATGTGATCAGTGGCTTTCTTGGACTTGATAATGACATCATCCACATATACTTCAATCTCCTTGTGTATCATATCATGGAAAATGGTGGTCATGGCCCTCATGTAGGTGGCCCCTGCATTCTTTAACCCGAACGACATCATCTTGTAGAAGTACATTTCCCACAACATAATGAAAGCCATTTTCTTAGCATCTTCTTCATCCATCCAAATTCGATGATACCCCGCAAAACACTCTATAAATGATTACAACTTATGCTTGGCGCAATTGTCAATCAGGATGTGTATGTTTGGCAAGGGAAAGTCATCTTTTGGACTGGACCAGTTGAGATCCCGGTAGTCGACACAGACTCTAACCTTCCCGTCCTTTTTCGGTACTGGCACAATGTTGGCTAACCATGTCGGATATTCCACTACCCTGAGAACCTTAGCTTTGACCTACTTAGTGACTTCTTCCTTGATTTTCAAACTCATATCTGGCTTGAACTTTTTGAGCTTCTATTTTACTGGCAGACAGGATGGATTGGTTGGTAGTTTGTGATCCATAATAGATGTACTCAGACCAGTCATGTCGTTGTACGACCAGGAGAATATGTCCTCATATTCTCTTAGAAACTCTGTATATTCTTCCTTTACTAATGGTGACAAATGAACGTTGATTCGTGTTTCTTTGATGTTTTCTGCATCTCCCAGGTTAACAATCTCAGTCTCGTCCAGGTTGGACTTAGGTCTATTCTCAAAATTCTCAACTTCTTTAACAGTTTCTTCCGGTATATCATCTTCCTCTGAATCTATGTCTGTTTGTTGCATTGTCTCGTTACATGTCACAGTCATCAGTTTATCAAGATAAGTAATAGTAATGCTGTATAAGTAAGTAATGAGAGAAAATAATAAGAGTAAGATTTATAAGAAAACTGAAATGCTTTGATAATTTCAAAACTGGATTTGAACATTGGAGCTCGTTCTTGCAGAAAAAATAAAAATGCGAAAGGAAAGTAAGCTAGTAAAATAAAATAGTGCATGATGCTTGTTCAGCCTTGCTACCCCGAGACTCGTCGGGCTCTGGTGGTTCTGATAGTCTAGTTATTGAGGTATGCTCCTCTGCTTA
Source organism: Nicotiana glauca (assembly GCA_026770625.1). Lineage (NCBI taxonomy): Eukaryota > Viridiplantae > Streptophyta > Magnoliopsida > Solanales > Solanaceae > Nicotiana > Nicotiana glauca. Next base: position 7,758 of record MU749525.1, on the reverse strand, counting down.
CAACCTGTATGGAAGGGCCTTCCTTCCCCTCCTCCTCAAAAATGACACAACAATCCATGTCATCGTCTTCTAAGAATAAATTCCTTACTGCTGCCAGTGCTTCCTCTTCTTCTGACCCATAGATAACCTCGGCCGGCTAGAAAGTCTACTCCAAATGGGGTATCGACTGCTCTAAAGGATAGTAAGGACCGCGCCATGGTGGCGACCAGTGGTTGAATTCCTCCCAAGTATACTCATATCCCAATCCAAAAGTGGTGCGATGTTTCTTGAGCTTGATGGGCATAGCGATTCCATGGAGGTTTTTGCCAAGTCCCTTGCCAGGTTCATACCCGCTCCAGTTCAATATGCTTTCAATTATGTTTCCCCACTATTTGTCCTTATCAATGGCATTGACTCGCTTGATGTGGTGGTAAGTTTCCCCGCCTATCCTTCTTCTGCCTCCAATTGCTGGAACGGTTTGGCGACTATATATGGGATTGCTTTCGTCACCGTGAATGATCACCTCTTGGTGATTCCACTCAAACTTTACTGCCTGGTGTAGTGTTGACGCTACGGTCCTAGCAGCATGAATCCATGGTCGTCCTAACAATAGATTGTAAGTTGTCGGCACGTTTATCACTTAAAAATCAACATCAAACCAAGTAGGCCCCATTTGCAAACACAAGCTAATTTCCCCAATAGTATAACTTTGAGAACCGTCAAAAGCTTTGACGTTGATGGCCCCGTCCTTAATTTCATGGAGCCCTTTTCCTAATGTACTGAGTGTTACCAACGGACAAATGTTGAGACTAGAACCCCCATCAACCAAGATCCTGGTAATAAAATAATCTTTGCACTGCACAGTGATGTGCAATTCCTTGTTGTGACTTTACCCTTCTAGCGGCAGCTCATCTTTGCTAAAAGTGATTTCTGACTTTCCAATAACTGACCCACCATGTTAGCCATCTCTCCGTCGGTGATGTTACTTGGTACATATGCGTGACTCAACACTCTTAACAAGGCATTCTTGTGTGCATCGGAACTTTGTAGCAAAGCAAGGATGGAAATATGTGCTGGTGTTTTGTTCAGCTGATCAATGACTGAGTATTATTTGGCTTGTATCTTTCTCCAAAGATCATCGGGCCCGGTTTCAGTGATGGTTGGACGACTAGAGGCCTGCTTGCTTGACTCAGCCAAATGCTCCGGGGTATAAACCCTACCTGTTCTTGTCATACCTTGTGCTGCAATAGCTTCCCCGAACTTGACCTTCCCCTTTATTCTAGCCTTGGCTGTGTAGTCCCATGGTATAGCCTTCGTATGGAACAGTGTTATGGCTGACATTGCCACCGGAATTAGTGTGGCTATCTTTACCCCGAATGGAATAGGCTCCTCAGGTGGTAAAACTGCAACTTCAAAGGGTGTAGGTGTGTTTGCCGATAACATAAACTCAACCTCAATTGGCGCTGGCGTCTTTGTAGAGGGTGGTGGTTCAAACTCGAGTAGCATGGACATATTTAACTGGGGGTCCCCAGAAGGCTGAATTTGGACCACAATCGTATTGAAGGTGACTACTGGCTTCTTTGGAGCGTCGCCTTCTGTGATTAAACCGATCGATCCCTTGGGGTCCTAGTCATCCTCTATCTCGATCATGTGAACACCTCTACTTTTGTGGTCTGATAGAGGGTTATTGCGAACATTCGGATCAGGATTCTTTGCTACAATGATCTTATTGTCAATCAAAGTCTGGATCTTATCTTTCAGAGATCGGCATTCATCAATGGTATGTCCTTTCGTGCCGGAATGGTATGCACATGATTTATTTGGATTGACCCACTGAGAAGGGTTTCAGGTGTTATAGCAGGGATAGGGGTGACATAACCAGCGGCTTTGAGCCTTTTGTACAGCTGGTTAATTGGTTCAACAATGGCAGTATATTGTTTGGGAAGTCTGGGGTCAAAATTTGGTCAAGGTCTAGGGAAATTTTGATGTGGGGGAGGTGATTGATAGTGGGATGGTTGGGTGTTATAGGCTTGGTAAACATGTGACGGTTGGGAGTATTTAGGTGAAGTGGGCTGATATGCGAGAGGTGTAGCTGATTGATTAGTGGGTGGTGGAGTATGGTAAGAGGGTGGTAGTTTGGAGTAGGTTGATATGTGGGTGGAGGCATTGGATAGGTTTGGCATTTGATAAGGGATTTGGTTCTCTGTGCAACCATTACGGCACCTCCGTCCCCTTTCTTAGACGTACCACCAGATTAATAAGCCTTATTGGTAGCTTGCAAGGCTTCAAAGATTATAACCATACCATTCTTGATGCCTTCTTCGATCCTTTATCCTAGCTTAATGATATCAAAAAATTTATGATTCTCAATCAGCATCAACCTCTCACAATATTGTGGGTCTTGAGCTCGTACGAAAAACTTGTTCATTTGTTCTTCCTCTAACGCAGGCCTAACCTTAGTATCCTCTGATCTCCATCGAGTAGCATACTCACGGAAGGTCTCTATGGGTTTCTTCTTCAAGTTCTGAATACAGAACATATCTTGTGCATTCTCTGTATTGAACATGAATCTATCCATAAAATCAGATGCCATGCTTACTAAGCTTGACCACTTCTTCGGATCCTAGCTAATGTACCAAGATAAGGCATCTCTCTTCAAGCTCCTCATGAAAAGCTTCATGCGGATTTTCTCGTCTCTTCCTACTCCGACCAGCTTGTCACAGTATGTTCTCAAGTGAACCCTGGGATTCCCTGTACCATCAAATATTTCGAACTTGGGAGGTTTGTACCCTTCGGGCAGTTCGATATCGGGCTTTATGCATAGATCTTCATAGTTTAGCCCCTAAATTTCCTTACTACTTTGAATGCCTTGAATTCTGCTGGTCAACCTTTTAAGCTCTTCGGCTAGATTTCTGATGAGCAAGTCCTTATCACTGGACTCAGGTGTGCTTGAGATGGTTTGGGTGGAGTGTGGCACAATCTCCACGTAGATGGGGGTATTGTGTTGGGTGTGGCAGTGGTCATTTGTGGAATTCTGAAGTTCTTGGATGAGCAGTGGAGTACTGTTGGAAGTGTGGCAAGTGTTGCAGTGGTGGTGAGGAGCGGGATGGTTTTGTTGCTTTGTGATATTTTGTGGAGGTACGGGATTCTGAGTATTTGAGAAAGTAATCTCTAGAGTGGTGAGGGAAAATGACAGATTTGCCAGATTTCGAACTTGATCAAGTTCTCCCTGAAACTTCAACAGCTTTTGTTTCAGTTGGGATGTATTTTCCATGGGGACCAAAGTACCATGAGTGACCTCTACCCGTTCAGCTGAGTTGTTCGAATCTTCCATTTTCCTTTGATTTTGTGTCTGACAGGATTGGGAGGAGGAGGGCCCTTGGATCTCGTAAAATATGATGATGTTGCCTGAGTTCACGAATTAACCTTTGGGGAGGGGAATAAACAAAAAATAAAAACAAAAAGGTAACAAGTTAGTAAGGATTATAAAAAATGTTGCAATATTTAAACACGTAGTGCTAAAATATAAAATGTGTCCTAATGTTGGGTACCTCGTTGTGCCTGAGGTAGGCCCATCGACAGGTTAATTTGGAGAACTTAGAATGCTAAATGCCTCATTTCATTGATAAAAGGCAGATGAATCCCAAAACGACACTAAATAACAAGAAAATAAAAAGCCACTAATGGCCATCGACCTTATTACATCTCATAAAAAGAAAAAAAAATGAAAATTCCTATTTATTTGGTCCCAGAGGAACCTTCCCCAGACTAGGCATTATTGGACGCATCGAACAGCTCTCCTAACTCGCAGTCCTAGCAGCAAGTAAACTCTGGCCAGATGTCCGCCTTCATTTACTTCAGCAGTCCGGCAGTCGTCGACCCTCTTCAGAAACTTCTTTTCCAATTCCACTATACCCCGCTCCAAACAGACCAATCGCTTGTTGGAGCTGACAACCTTATCCTTCCATTCTTCAATTAGTTTTTGATTGGCTTCTTGTATTTCACGGTGCTCATTTTCACATTCCCGAATTCTTTTGCACAGTTGGTTGTACTTGACCTTTGCTTCAGCCTTTTCATCGATGATCCTGTGATCTCGAACAAACCCGGGTTGACCCAGACCATTGTGATTGTCCTCCACCCAGCCTGAATAGTGTGGGGTACAACCGGTATAGTATCGGTCTGGTTCGATGGTGTCCTATCCCAAGACAATTTTGCAGTGCCACATATGCTGAGCCTAGCACATGTACGGACTGTTGTCATTCTGGAATTCAGCTTGGAAGTGACTCATCTTGTCGACCCTTGGTATAACCTGCTTCCTACTAGCATGTCTCATAACTCAGAGAGGGACATAAGGGTAGGTTCCCTTCAAACTGATCGGTATAAAAAGTGGCGCATCCCTGGATTGAACGATGTATTCTTCAGTAGGGAACCACTCGAACATCCATTGTACTCGGTCCTTAGTCAAATTATTAAAGAGTTCGACCCATTCTCTGTCATTCTCCGGTTGGGCGAACATGTTGGGCACGTAATTCATTCGCTTTTGATGATAAAACACGATATGATCATCCCAGTCCCTTCGATGGATTTCCTGTCGGTACTTACCCCTTTGGAGATGTTCCATGAGCCAAAGTTGAAGTAGCAGATTACAACCCTCAAAATGTTTTGCTCCCTGTTGACACCTTTCTAGGTCTTGGTATCTCTGCAATGATCATTGGCACAAGACTGAATGGTTGTCCATCAATTCCTTCCATTAGAGTTTTGGTGACTATAGCCAGCCTGGTATGGATTCTTGCTTTCTTCATTGGAAACACTATCATCCCCAAGAAACAGAACATGAAGACAAAGACCCTTCGATGAATATGCCCCAATGTTGTAAGGGCGAACTCGTTAGGATAAGTACAGTAAGGTTTGCTGTGATCGTACCTCTCGTACAAGTAGTCAAAGGGAATGTACGACTCTTTTAAATGTGTCAAGTCTAGATTCTTCTTTAGACCCACATTTTGAGAAAACCTCTACCTTTGCAATTTTCTGGCATTAATAAACCCGGAGTTTCCCAGGGTATTCCAGCCAGTCCTCCTATTCCCTCAATCAGGGGTGTCATCTCAATGTCTCCAAAGCAGAACACAGACCTATCACAATACCAGAATAGAGTGACAGCTTTTATGATTTTGTTGTTAGGTTGAATTTCCAAGAGAGAAGGTAGATTTCCTAGATATTTACTTACAAGAGCCTGATCACTGGAATGAAGATCCTCCGACCAGCTTAGCAATTTTGGGTGGACGTTGGTGACCATGCTGAATCTAGGGACTTCGTGCCTTATATTTCTGCAAGACAAAAGGTTAGGCCCTTACCCCCACCAAACTCGACTATTTAATATCAACAATTAGTATAAAAGCATTTTTGTTCTCCAAATAAATGCACAAAACGTGATAATATCCATTTGGGTTTCAGGGAAACCCAGTGGACTTTGGACAAGGCTATCTTAAAGAGTCATTATGCGGACAACATAATTGACTCGGCTAGGTTTGACCATGATGCATGCACAATTTAAAGAGAAAGGGGTTTTATGGGGTTTTAGACTGGTACCATTGAGCGGACAACTCAAGAGGGAAAGGCGCGGAACTGGCGACGACACCGATGATCGACTAGTTTTACCGAAAATATGACTTTGCCGTATTTAGGGGGTGATAATATCGGAAGGGCGCAACCACTCATTATAAGAGTGGCTATGGTATTTTGTTTGGCACGAGTGGAATATGATGTTGAAAACATGCCTATGCAATAACTAAAACAAGTTGTCACGTATTTGCACATTTCAAAAGCAATAATTACAACAATTCTTCATAACTTAAAACAGTAATAGAGGAAAGCAGTAAAAGAAAGAAAGGAAAGAAACAAAGAAACGAGTCAATTTTTGTAGTAGGAGAAGGAATTAAATGCTTAAACGGATTAAACAAATAAAGGCACATAAAAAATGTAAAGTCACAGTAGCTTGAAATGGTAAAAGCCTAAAAGAAATCCCCAGCAGAGTCTCCATGCTGTCGCTCCCCTTTTTTCCTCTTGGAATCCGGATTTATGACATTTGGAAAGACAACTCGTTCTGTTATGGGAATTGGGTTTAAGAGAATTGAAGAGTCGCCACCTAATGATTTAAGTGAGTTAGGACACTAAGAAGGGTTTTGTTTGGATAACCAGAGATTGGGTAAGGGCTTGAAATTATTCTGAGGGGAAGGTGTTAGACACCCCTTAGAGTCCACTAGTGTGGTTCCTGGCCAAGCTACTGTTGTGACTTAAGGTACAAGTAACACATGGGCAAGTAAGACTTCAAATAAGAGGAGACTTATCACATAAAGGCTAGAAATAAACAAAGTCAGAAAGCATTGGAGAGAGTTGATTTAGAAGAAACATTTTAAAAGATTTGAAAGAAACAAAGAACAAAGGAAAAGGGGTCCTAGATTTATTAATAATATGGATCACCCCACACAACACCCGGTAATCACTTATACACATGGTGTTATCGCGTGGTTATCATATCCATATCTACCCTTTCCCACTCCGTTAAGGTATCAAAGCGCGCAATAGTCTCGTTTACTTATTGCATGCTATTACCCGCCCCGAATCTATCAATCCTGGAGGTATTTGGGATTACTAATCCTAAAGGGAGGAGATGTTGGGTTTATTTGTGGTTTCAAAGGGTTAAAAATACTAAGGCGACAAACGAAATACATATATCAAGTTTGGGGAAGAGCATATAAACAAATAACAAGGCTCAGACAAACCTCCTTTAAACCAGAGAAAGCACATAGTTTAGCATATCTTACACGTACTGTTTAAGGTCTAATTAAAACTTAAAAATTTGAGGCAGACTGATTTATTACATAGTTCAGATAGGAAGCCCGACTCAGGCCTGCATGCTGGTTATAGTTAATAAAATCTGATTTGGTTTATAAACTTATCCTATGGTTTGCCTAAGTGCTAGACGGAACCTATATGCATGATATCTACTGATTTTAGAAACAAAGAAGAAAACTGATTGCAAATTGATTTAGGAAAAAAAAATTGCCAGTTAAAAATGAGTTTTAGAAGAGCATAAGTTTTGCCATTGGTAATACGTTATTACTGCTAGTTTTTAAACTTACCAATGAGTGAGGCGATTCAGATTTGAATTAGAACCCCTATAGGCATGCTTTCTATGTGTTTTCCAACTTAAAAAAATTGTTATAGACATAGAAGAGTATAGAAATTCTACAACATGATATCTAAGCGTTGCATGATATCTAATTACATTTTTTGGTTATTAGGACCTATAGACAAATTTGCCTAGTGAAAAACGGGTATGCAAGAATCAGAAAGGACCTATAGGCATATTTTCTACGTGCGTGTGCTGAAGCTATATACATAAGTGCAGGATCCCTATAGTGATGGAATCTAAATGAGAATGCAGAAGTTCTTATAGACATGATAACTAAATGAGAATGCAGAAGTTCTTAGACATGGTACCTAAATGAGAATGCAGGAGTTCTTATAGACGTGGTAGCTAAATGAGATGCAGAAATCTTATTTCATGGTAACTACATAAAAAATGCAGAAATCTTATAGGGCATGGTAACTACATGAAAAAATGCAGAAGACTTATTGTGAGCACGTGATTTTTGCCCCGAGCAAATTATTCCAAAAATATATGCAAAAATAATTTTTGTGTGAAAATTTATTGATAATTGTGTGGAAATACTTGGATTTGTTTTATCTTTGAAGAAATATAATAAAGCAAAGAAAATC